>OX439143.1:22810537-23108037 GCA_949318255.1 Pollenia labialis | reverse complement strand
GCGAATTTTTATTTTATATACTATATATATTTTTTTTTAATTACGGAAAAGAGAAATAAACTTTCATTATGAATTTCTTAGAAAATTATAGGAATTTTAATGTTTACCTCTTGAATTTTCTATATAAAAAATGTGTAATAATAAATTCTAAAAATTTTTTTTTACAAGAAGAATTTGTTTTGTCAAAATAACTTTTCTATACAATTTTTAGATTGGAGGAAAATGTTTTTAAAGAAAAGTTGTTTTATTAAGTGCAACTTTTTCAAATGAAAAGTGACTTCTCTAATGAAAAAAGTCAACTGATTCATAGAAACTTTTTCTTAAAAAAAAAGTTTATCCCGTTCCAGAGAAAATGTTTTTTTTTTTTTTTTTTTTTGAGAAAAGTTGTTCATTTGGTACTTTACATCTCTTATGCCGGCCACAAAAGTTCAGAGCTCAAGTCTGGCAGAGCGTTAATGACTCTTGTGACACACGCCACACATACAAGTCAACTGTGCAATATATTACATATTTTAAATTGTAAGTGTCAGAAGTTAAAAGGCCTAAATTCACTTTTTGAAAATTTTTCAATTTTGTTTTTTTTTTTTTTTACCATCTAATTAGTTGCAGTGCAAACTCTTTGTTCTATTATTTAAAAATGTTCCGTTGAATAATATAAAAAATCGGTGCAAGATTTGCTTCTTTATTGATTTTTCCAGAAGCTACCAGTAAGATAAGAGGAAAATATACATACATATGTACATACATATCGCACATTTAGTTCAAAAGTGACTCTATGCACAATACCCTTGTTTATCTGTAACAAAAAAAGATCAGTGTATTTTGTTGTTGTTACCTAACTGTTGCTAAAAAAAGTGGTCTTTCTTTATGTTTCAATTATAACAAATAAAGTTGCAATTCATAAAAATGACTTATTTTTAGTTGTGTCAGAAAATATAATGGAAGTAGATCCCTACTGCTAAGTACTAAATAGTCTTAATTCGAATTGTGAAAACTTTTAATAAAATATTATAAAATATATATTATATATTAATTAGACTTGTGTCAGTTTAGAATTTGGCAAAAGTGTCAAAACTTGAAAAGAATTCAGCTAAAGTGGTATAACTGAAAATAATTTGGTAACTTTTTCATCAAAAATGGCACAACTAAAAATTGTTCATTATTTAGTGTATAACTATTAAAAAAACTTTTTAGATCCTAATCTGTATGGGTTTTCCAATAAATGGTCTAAAGATTTGTTTTGAACAATTTTTTTTTAGGTCAAAAAAATATCTAAAAAATTAAGGTTTTTGAGTTGAGTCACTTTTATAAATTTCTAATTAATATAAATTACTACGCTTCGCGTGTTCAACAACTTCCTTTCTGTAGCATCTTAAATTTTGGAAATCAATCCTTAATTTTCCCTACTTTTTATTTTGTGGAGTTAGACCTTAATGCTTTTGCCACATCTAATTTATGAGTTAATATGGCAGAATGTCCAAATAAAAAAAAAACGTTCTTTTTTTTAACCTTTTTCATTAAGTTTTCATAGGATTCGACTTTCATGATGAGCCTTTTGTTGCTTTTAATGCGTCATAGTTTAGGCAATGCTTTGGTTAATTCAAGAACCCAGGTCCAGAAAACGTCATCCGTCTTAATTTGTTGTTGTTATCTCTTTAACAAAGCGTGACAAGTTCACAGTTACTGTACAGTGTTACAAAATCGTTTTAACTTTTCCTCAGTTCACTGCATAAATATAACAGTCATTGTACTACACAAACGCATTGTACTACACAAACGCAATGTACAGGGCCAGACAAGAGCACTGTACTTGTGTAGTGCATTAGAGAAAATTTAGCTGTTTTTAAGCAACCTTTTCAAGAGAATGTCTGTCTGTTTTATCAAGAGCAATATTTTTTTTTTTTTTTTAGGAAAATATTCTCCTCTGAATAATTTATTAAGGTCTAGATCCGTTAATAAGGCACAAACCGATATATTGGTCAACAAAATGCATAACAACAGGTCGATTGCCTGCGAATTTGTGAAGCTTCTTTCGAAAGACGGTGGTGGCAGAATTTTGGAAAATATTTTACTATAAAAAAAATTTAAAAAGTGCAAAAAACTAACGTTGTAATCAAACAATCCCTCCAATACTAAATATTTTGATTTATTATTTCCAATTTTCTTTGAAATAAATATAAACGTGTATATTTTTGAACAAAATTGACATTGATTTTTAATTTTTATTTAACCTCTCTTCCTTTTTACATTCACTAGAACTGAAAGCGTGAACAATTTTTCACATTCGATTCACGATTGGCAACAAAAATCCACTTGTTATTCACGATAGGGGTGATGATTTTTGGACTAAGGCTGGGTTTTTGAAATCCCAGTTAAACAAGGCCGCCATTACCAATTTAGCCGGAACAGCTTAGTTTTGTTTAAAATTTTGGTATTTAATCAAATAAAAATAAAAATCACATTTCGCCGAAAAAATCCGAGTTTCAGACTACGTTAAACTCAGTTTAAACTTAATCCACATCTCAAAACCCCTATATAAGAGCAATATTTTTTTAGAGTATAGTTGTGGTAGAGAGAACAACTTTCTCCAAAGTTGTTTATTTAGGACCAAAAAAAAATTTGTACTTTTTTTAAGACAAACTAAAGTTCGAATGCAATTTTGACAAAGCTTGTATATTTAGTTGTTTGGATTTAAAAACTTTTCAATTAATTCAGTTCTTTTCGAAGTTATTTTGTGTTAATGACTTGAAGACATTTTTAAATATAATTTGGGTTTAACTTAACTAAACAAAAAACCTTGAACTTTTTTTTTAAATATTTATAATAAAGATTCTCGTTATTTTTTTGTTTTAAAACAACTTAATTTTAATGTTATCTTAAGTTTTGCTTAAAAATCAAATAAACAAATACAAAAAAGATTCTTTGATAAGTTCTTTTTTTTAATATTTTTAATCAAAATTATCTTTATTATGTTATTATTATTTTTTTTTATAATGAATATAAAAAATTTGGAAAAAAAACCTACAAGAGTTTAAAGAAAGTAAAATATTGTTAAAGGCAGACAGGCATTAATCAGGCAGGTGGGCAAAGAATAAAAATAAAATTGTAATTAATTTTTAGGATATATATATTGAAAGCTCCTTTTTCTTAAAATAAAAGCAAAAAAAAAAGATATTTAATAGAAAGAAAGAAAAAATTTTTGTTTTTTAAAATAAGGAAAGATTTTAGTCTTTAAGTACGAAATCATTAGCATATACAAAATATATATACAAATATAAAAAATATATAAAATAAATATTTAAAAATACAATGAAAACAAAAAAAACAATTTTTAATTTTTATTAAAAAAACAAGAAAAATAAACAAAAAAAAAAAATATTCCAGAAAATAACTCTATTATTTAATCAAAGTGTGTTTGTTGTTCATTTAATCAATGGATAAGAAAAAATTTACAAAAACAAAAATTAACTCTTAAAAAAGAACCCAAACAATAATGAATTAGTATCAAGCTTTTTCTTTGTCTTAAGGTGCATTAATTATTTAAATCTATATTTAACAAAAACTTCATATTATTAAAACAATTAACGTAAAAACAAACAAAAAAAAAACACCATTATATTAACAAATTTCTAGTGTAAATTGAAAAATTGTAAAATTTACAAATAAACCAACAATTTATTATTCAAAAAATTTTTGTTTAATATTTAAAATTTTTTTTTTTTTTATTTATTTTGGATTAATTAAGGCAAAAATCAATAACATTCATTCAAACAACAATTATATTTACATTTTTTCGTTTAGTTAAAACTTCCTTGCAGCAAAACAAAACAAACAATTTTTAAAGCAATAAAAAATTTATAGAAATTTTTTTTTTTTACATTTCATTACAACGAAAATTTTTGGAGGAAAGACTTGGAAACAGCTTCAAAATATCAGACAATTGCATTACAGTTTTAACGTTTTAAATTAAAAGCTCAACCATAAAAAGTTTACCAGAACCCCCTTTAATGTGTCAATGACTCTTGGTCTGAACCGGTGGATGGTTAGGATGGCAACGCTTAGATTTTGAAATTTTGCCAGGCTAGGCCGGTAGAGGCGTGAATTCGCCATCTTAATCATCCACAAGCCATTGTCCAAAAAATAATAATAAAAAAAACATGTATTTAAAAAAAATTTTAAATAAAAAAAAAAAAAAAAAATTCATTAATAAAAGGAAACTAGTACCAATACAAGAAAAACTAGTATAACCAAAAATAAATTTTTAACAAAATAACGAAAGGTAAATAACCAAAAAAACCATTCGCAAACTAAAAGAAAAAAAAACACTAGCCTCCTAAAACGTTTCCAATTCCCTGCAATAATTTGATTCCCGACTATCCCGACCCATCACTTCCTGGCGGGCAGCTGATGTCTTGCTGCCGGGCCTGCCCTCCCACTACCTTGGCAAATCCTTGGCCGTATGTGGATTTGCCCCTTTCCGCTATACTACCCCTACAAGTTTAAAACTTAGCTCACTTACCTGCTATCCTTTTCACTCCATGTTCAAATCTTCCTCCCTCAAGCCATTTCCATACGTAGCAATCTCACCAGCAAATAAGTCCAAACCAAAAAAAAAACCTGTACTGTCCGCTCACACAAACCTCTGTAAGAAAAAGTAATTATGGGCCGTTGCCAACCCCAAAGGCCCAACTCAGCGGCCAAAAAAAACCCTAGTCCGAGCTCGGTCTGGTGTGCTTAAAATTCCGGGTATGATTCCCAACAATTTACTTTTCCCCCGTCGGTCTGGACTACGTCCCGTCTGTTCATGGGTCGGTGTTGTGCCGAATGCCCGTGTGTGTGTGGGGTGATAGGGTAGGTATGTATGTGTGGTGAGTGTGCTTTAACCGATCGATGATGGTGGTGTTTGGGGGATTTGTTGTGTAGGGATGATGTTGATGTGTTTCTGGATGCAGTGTCTTGTGTATGAATTAGGTTGAATGTGGGTATGCAGTATGTATGTGCGGATGATGGATGTGTGTGATGAATGTATGATTTATGTAGGGATTGTGTGAATGATGAAGGTGTGTCTGGAATTTGGCTGTAGCGTATTTGTATGGATGGTGTGTATGTGAATGAATGTTTATGCCTGTCTTAAATAACTTCCAACGTTTTTTTCTTTGATTATTTATTTAAAAAGTTCTATTTATTGTTTTTTTCTTTGTTTTTATTATAACAATATATTCAAATGCAAAAAAAAAGAATGTCAATATTTTTGTACTTTACTTTTACACAAAAAAAACACTAATTTTATCTCTTATTTTTTTTAAAACTCCACTCTTGTCAAAAAGAAACCCAAAAAAAAAAACGACCTTTTTCAACCGCACTTCTGACTCAAAAAAAAAACAACTCTCTCCTCTTTCCTCCTCTTCTTCTTTCCCTCATATTTTCCCGCCTTTTTCCTATGCCCTATCGCCATCTTTTTTCTTCCCCTCCACAAATCTCTTACACCCCCTGAACAGCTGTGCAAACTGTCAAAAATTATTACAGCAGTTTGCACGGTTGTATTCTAATGTAGGCTTATCCCTACTCCCATTTACATTAAAATACACCCTTCAGCCGTTACAGAGGCATGACAAACCCAACCATTTCGCCTATTTCATGATAGGATAAATGGTTGGGAAAATCAACTTTTACCCTGTCAACTTCACGCAACCAGCCTATGGAAATCGTTATTCCCACCCCTGCCATCGTACAAAGCATCTGGCAGCACCCTTCGAATAATAATACGTCATCTGGCAACTCTTCACATCACCATTTTAATTCTGTAAACTTCAGCCTTAGAACATGGTAAGTCTCGTGTTATATTTATTTAATGTTGTATTATCATATCTAATCATTATTTATAAATTAAGAGAAAGAGAAAAGTGTACAAAAAATTATAGTGTGAAGTGTTCATTCCATGGTGCATACCAAAAATTTATAAAACAAACAAAAAAAAAACAAGGTGCTAAAAAAACAAACGGCGGCAAAAGCATTCCCAGTGGGCGGCAAGAATATTACCAAGGGCGGCTTATAATATTAGTCGCCGCCCACACGTTAACATTGTGGTGTGCACACACGAGGCAAAATTAGCTGGAACATGACTTGTTCCACCCAATGTTCCCATGTACGTATTGTTTCCCGTTGGAATTTGCGTTAAGCCCAAACAATACGTTAATTTGTTGTGCAAAGCAAGAGAAAATTTCCATTATAGTGCAAGTTCGGTCAATCGACAGCATTCAACTGCAAGATAGGATGTTGTTTCCTTATAAATTAAATTCTAAACTATTTGTGCATGCATATTGTTTCCAAACCCCAGAAAAATAACTATTTTACCTTATTTACAGGCCCTAATTTTAAAATTATTTTTCGCATGGGAAAACGAAACAAGGGACAGGTGGTTAAATAATTCTCGTTAGTAAAAACTTTACTATCAACATCCCTTCTCAAAGGTGGGTTAAATTTTTTTTCTTTTTACAAAATATTAATTCTCCTTCTCCCGATATTATTAAGTAAACAAATTTCATCGAAAGGCTTTTTTTTATAATTTCATCTACAGAAAAATTAATTCGTTTGTGGGGGAAATGAGCGCTCCAGAAAGGCAACCGAAAGTAAACTGATGAGGGCCTAATACCCACACTTCCCGATGTCGCTGAACTACTTTGAAACTCCGCTCTTGACTCCCCAGGTTAGTATACAAACACTACCTATCGTAAATTCTTTCAACTAATGCTCTCTGATACCCCTATGAACTAGGAACCCTTAGGAACCTGTAGCCAATTTCATTCATCCCTAAATGGACAAAACTACATTGGCGGCTCCGATCCCCGGTGAGTGAATTCTCCATTACCATATTTGTTTACCTATCCTACCATTAAGTTGGAATAAGTCGCTTAGCATAGACACAAGGGCGTGGGATTTCCCCCACATCACCATTATTCCCCTCTGCAGATTTCAACGATAATTCGTTTAGCCCCGTACGGGTATAAATTTGCCTAGAGATATTCCCGCAGCCACATTTCTAAAAACTCCCGCGTCCGGCCCAGATCATTCCAGTAAAAAGCTTCAAGCCCAAAAAAGCCTTTCCCTTCTAAAAAGAAACTCAAATTCACAATCAGCCTTCTAACTAATTAACATTCTACCCTGTTTCCCGATTGGAAAGTCACTTGAATCATAATTATGCAGAACAGTGGTTACTAATTCACACTCGTATCTACAATTTTCCTCATGTCGTGTGTGAGAAACAAAATTTCTCCTTATAACTGAATAATTGTACGGTAGTTTCCATTTTATTTAACCAAAATAGAAAGAGTTCTAAATAAATTACACAGTAAAAATGCCATTTAGATGATGATTTAATTGCCAAAAAAAAGTATTTAAAAGCCAATTTAACTTGATTTGTTTTGATCTCTCACTCATCACTCGTTCATTCTGTACAATTCATAATTTTTCATTGAGCTTTTTAATTTGTGAAATTTAAAAATATACCCTGATACAAACCTACTCATTCATGAATTTAATTTAATTATTAATGTATAAATCATCATAATCGGGTGTGCTCCAGAATCCGAATCCACTCGTAAAGGGGATTACTTTAGCATTGTTGGTGTTCCGCATTTCGCACTCACATGTTTTTATTCGTCGTTTTCAATTAGAGTAGATATGGGTTGGCGAAAGTAAACCGAATCGACTTTTATTGTAATGTGTGATAACATTCTTAAAAACAAAATTAATTTTGCTTTTAGCCTAAAATCTTCTTAATCCAATTTAATCAAAAATATATCGTTATCTAAAACGCAAAATTCCCTTTTTAACCCTAAATATAAAGTCGACTTTTTCATTGATTTTTATGTAATTATTGCTAATTTTTTTTTTTTTTTTTTAATGATTTCTATGATATTTTCTGACAATTTGTTTCTTTAGTCGATTAAGCGATCTCGTAGTTTTTGGGTTTGTTTGAAATTTTGCAATTTTTCGCGAATTTTAGCAATGTTCGCGATATAAGCGATTTGTTCGTGTAAGTTTTCTGATTCTTTACAGCTTCAACGATTTATAACAAATAGTAGACTTTACTATCATGCCGCTGTTAGCAAATATTTGCGAATTTCCGTGAGTTTAGCAATTTTTACCGAAATTTTGCCATTCCATGTAGTTTCAGGGACTTTTAAATCAATTTTATGGCTGGTTTGGAATATTAAAAATTTTCGCCATCCTTGCAATTTTTCTGTTAGTTTCCGACATTTTTTTTTTTCACCCATTTAGAGATTTCAAATAAATTTTAGTGTCTGTTTTAAAGTTTGTTATTTTTCGAGAATTTTAGCCATCTTATCGATTTTTTCCCGTGACTCCTTAAAACTCGCACGATTTTTAAAAAAAAATATTTGACATTGCTATCATTCCTCTGTTAGCAAATTGGCGATCTTTAGTGAAACAAAAGTTTTTTCGAACAAAAACTTTGAATACACAAAAACATGCGGAATTGAGAACACCAATTTATGACTTATGCGGATTCAAAAAATTTTTCGTTTTCAATTCGAGTCTAAACCTATAAACATACCTGAATGTATAGAATGGAAATTTCCCGTAAAAAAAAATTTTTTTTTCAAAATGACCATGAACACACAGTAAAAAGCCAAAAATATAATCTTTAAAATACGAGGGTTGACCCAATTTTAAAATTCGTTTAAGGTCGAAAATAGGGGTTTTAAGGTAATATTCGCTTGTGTTTACAATTTGACCGAATAATGGTCAGTACAAGGATATACATGGCAATATTCATATATACGTTGATATACCTATACCCATATATACACATATTATATTACACTCATATATACACCGTTCACCTAATAACATATATTATATACCAGGTACGACATATTATATATTACATATAAACTACGCATATTCCCTCCATAGAATCCTCACTGAATTCATCCGAACATGTCCTATGCACCCATATTTTAGCTATTATATGTATGAAATTCCATGCCCCTTTTCCATTATGGAAGCAATACAAAAAAAAACAGGTTGCCCAGATCTCCTAAAATTTTAACCTGAACACCATCCATTTGGGATCCCGTGATTCAACGATAATTTGCCAACTTTTCGTCCTGGCTAAACACTAGTTTGAATTTGTCCTACTTGCCCCAACTTGCCGTAAGATCGGACTCAGAAAATGTTATTGCGCTAAATGACTAACGACCTCTAGTCCTTAATGGCATAGTTCCCCAGGACGCTAAGGAGGTCGCATTAATAGCGCAATGACGGTTATACTATAACCAGCTTAGAAACGTTGGCCTCTAGTTGGGGTAAAAACAGACAATAAATAACTAAAAAAAATAAAAAAATTACTGGACTCCAGTCCCAAATGGGTGGTGCCAAACTAGAATTTCTTTTCCCAGTGAATTCAGAGAAAAGAAAAAATGAGTCTTGTCAGGCCTACCATAATGACCATATTTCCAGGTGAATAAGAAAATACGCGCTAAAAATAAAGCAGCCTAAGTAAGGAAAAAAAATAATAAATTAGCTTAAGTGAGAAAAAAAATAATAAATTAGCTTAAGTGAGGGAAAAAAAAACTATAAATTAGCTTAATTAAAGACCAATAAATTAGTTTAAGAAAAAATGATTTTAATAAAATTCATATTCAATAAAACTAAACCTAAATTCAGCCTACTCATTTCCAAGGGAAAAAAAAATTACTAAAAAAACTATATATGTACTTAACACTTAATATTTCTAATAACTGTCGTAGGAGGCGCCTACAGAGAGTATAAAAAGCGATAAAGAAATAAACCATAGCAATTAAGAATCGGCAGATTAAGGTAGGGATAGAAAACAAATTTTCAGGCAAACAACCTCTAAATAAAACTGGTAACGTATAGAAAAAGTAAGTAGCTATTGTTTTATGTCCTTTGCGTGGTATACTCCAATTGTCTTCCCCTGCAGATCTTCTAGTTCGTAGTAGCAATTCCCGACCGGACGAACAATACGACATTTTAGAAATTTCTTACCCATTTTCGCGTTGTAAAGCTTACTAGAATCGCTGAGACTAAAATTGCGTCGATATACCTCCTGACCTGCTCGGAATTTAACTTTTCGCGCCCGTTTGTTATACGTTTTGGCGCGAAGTGCGTAACTTTTAGCCAAGTTTTCCCGGATTTTACTACGAATGAGGTCATTTTTAATCGGTTTCGGTAATACGTTTGTCTCAGTGTCTTCTAGTAGCTCCAGTTTTCTCGCTAATTTATAAACGCTCCCGTGGGTAATCATATTCGTCCCAAACAAAGCAAAGTAAGGTGTCATACCAATCGATGAGTGCACTGATGACCGAAGGGCACATTCAATTTCTGAGAGATGGTTGTCCCAATCTCTCTGGTCATTCTTCAGGTAAGATCTTATTGCGGCTAAAATCGATTGGTTGACTCTCTCCGACGCATTTGCTTGTGGCGAATAGATTGCGGTTTTCATATGCCTTACTTCAAACGTTTGCGTAAGCTCGCCGAATTCTTTCGACACGAATTGGCTACCGTTATCCGAAATAATAATTTCTGGTACGCCAAATTTATGAAATACCTCTGAGACTAAAAACCGAATTACGTTTTTGTTATTGGCCTTTGCCATAGCTTTTAGCAAAACAAATTTGGAAAAGTAGTCCAGAACAATAAAAATAAACATGTTGCCCGATTTCGATCTGACGTAGGGACCTAAGAAATCTATATAAATCTTCTGAAAAGGGCGACTTATCGGAACCACTTCTTCCTCTACCATAGGTGGTTTTTGGATTTTGTTGCCTGGTTTGCTTTCCTTACAGGTGTCACAATTTTGTACAAAGTCCCTTATTTGGACTGTCATATTTGGCCAGTAAAAATACTCACGTATGCGCTTGAGCGTTTTATGGAATCCGCCGTGGCTTGCACTTGGTGGATTGTGTGCCTTCGAAATTAAATCGCCACTCAATTCGGCTGGTACCCATAACTTCCACGAAAAGTCTTCGGCCATGACATCACCATTGTAATGTGAGGTACGTTTATAAATAAAATTTTCCTGTACTTTTAAATCAGGCAACTGACTCTCATTTTGCTTTATATTTTCTATTAGCTCGCGATATTGGGTCGATGAAAAGGCCGGCGAATCTAAATCTATAAGTTGGACAACTTCGGTGGATATTTCGTCCATGTCGTAGCGCGATAGAGTGTCTGGTACCACATTTTTGCTCCCTTGGCGGTGTTCGATATCAAACGTATAGGATTGTAAGAGCAAACTCCATCTGGCCAACCTGCCACTAAGCTCCTTGTTAGACATAAGCCATTTTAAGCTCGAATGATCGGTGATCACGGTAAATGGCATGAGCTCGATGTACGGCCGGAATTTTTTGATGGCGATTACTACTGCCAGACACTCTCTCTCGGTTACCGAATAGTTGCGCTGTGCCGGTGTAAGTTTCTGCGACATATACGCGATCGGATGTTCTCCCTCATCATCATCTTTTTGAAATAGCACGGCACCGATACCGATATCCGAAGCGTCGCATTGCACATAAAAACGTTTTTGAAAATCCGGATGTCGTAACACAGGACTTGAGGTAAGAGCTATTTTCAATTTATTAAAAGCTTCTTTCGCGTTTTCCGGGAATTCAAAGGTTTTCGCTTTCTTTAAAGTATCAAAAATCGGCGTAGCAATTGTCGCGTAATCTTTAATAAACCGCCGATACCAGCCGGTAGTTCCCATAAATCCGCGTACTTGTCTGGGCGTTTTAGGGTAAGGAAATTCAAGTATAGAGGATATTTTTGCTGGATCAGGCTTTAATTTGCCCTCACCCACAATATACCCCAAATACCGAAGTTCCTTAAAACAAAACTTAGATTTTTCGACGTTAATGGTTAATTTAGCATTAGAAAGTAGGTTAGCAACTCGCTCAAGTATAGTTATGTGCGTGTGGTAGTCAGGAGTAACTATGAGTAAATCGTCCAGATACACAAATACTCGATCGCGCAATTCGGAGGGGATCACTTTATCCATTAAACGACACAATCTTTGGGCTGCATTACACAGGCCAAAAGGCATGACAGTAAAATGGTAAAGTGGTCTCCCAGGCACTGTAAAGGCAGTTTTTTCACGACTCTGTATATCCAGTGGGATTTGCCAGAAAGCATCCTTTAAATCGACACTAGATATATAGTGTGTGTCACCCAGTCTGCTGAGCAATCCTTCTATATGTGGAAGTGGATAAGCGTCCTTAACTGTGAGTGAATTGAGCTTTCGTGCGTCTAAACAAAGCCTGTTTTTTGTACCTTTGCGCACTAACGTCACTGGATTATTCCAGGGGCTTTGACTCGTCTCAATTACACCCATAGCAAGCATTCTATCCAATTCCGCATACATAAGTTTTTGAACAGCTGGCGAAACTGGGTAATGTCTCTGCTTTACAGGAACTGCGTCTTGCGTATCGATTATATGTGTTTCCAGATCAGTTTTCCCAAGCCCTTTTTCCACAAAAGATGGAAACTTAGCTATAGTTGCCTCTAATACCTTCCTGTCTTGATCACAAAGGGTATGCATTAAAGGATTGGATGGATTTTCGCCCACCTCCTCACTAAAAAGCATATCATTTGTGGTCAGACAATCTAAATTAACAATCAAGCCAAATTTTTTCATAAAATCCACGCCCAGAAACAACGCCCTTTTCAGAGTCGGTACTAAATAGAAAGTTATCAAGCTTTCTATTTTATTAAATTTAATTTTTGCTCTAAACCGACCCTGAATGGTATGAGACCTACCGTCGGCCGTTTTCACCGTTGCCGGAAATTTATGAACCTCGACTCTGGCCCTCATCGCGACATCGAAACATCCTTCGCCGAGAACCGTTACCGTGGCACCACTATCTAAAAGACCCTCAATCTCTACACCGTTGATAGAGATACGGGTGTACAATCGGGTATCATCGCCCTCGTATAACGAGACGTTTGCGATCTCACGCCTAAGTTCTTTTCTTTTTCTATAACGTTCCCTAGCTTTTTCTATTCGCGTCTTACCGAAAATCCTTTTTCTAGCCTCCTCATAATCCCTAACTCTAACATGCAATGGTTTAATTTCCCTAACTCTTGACTCCTCTGCCTTTTCACCAATCCTAACTTTATTATTAACTAAGATTTTAACGACTCCGCTTTTTCCTATTTCCCCTAGGTCATTAAAATCCTCCAGTTTAATTACTGGGCGCTGGGACTCGGACGCTGTTCCCCAGTTAACGGGTCCGACCTCCTGTTTCCCGAGCATCGAGGGCACTTTGGTGTGACAGTGTTGTCCATACCACACTTGAAGCAAAATAGCCGCCTGGCAGGTGATGGACAGTCCATATATCCGTGGCCAGGTTGTCGACAATTCCAGCATATGTATTTGGCTGTGCTGTTTAACGCCTCTACTTCGACTTCTGCAGGCAGGCTTTCGGCATAATCGAGCTCGTTCACCCGAGGTGTGTATTGACGATGGCCATATGCCTGACGTTGCGTGTGAAGCAATGATTCCGCTTTTTTGCATTCGCTGCGGAAATGGCTAAGGCCAAACATGCGGATCGGGAATACCAACTGAGCCATGGCGGTACGAAGATTGGTCTTCATTATGTCTATCAGCTCAGTCTCGCCGATGGGGTTGGATTGCTGGCTGCGTAACTTTAACACCGCATTATAAAAATCTTCAAAAAGCTCATTCGGCTGTTGCCGCCTGTCCATTATTTGGCGATGGATCTCAACATCGCTATTAAAACGACGGAAACGGCTTACCACAGCTTCTTTCAACTCCTCCCATGAGTGTATTGGCTGTAAGCGCCTTTGCATCCAATACCACTCTAAGGCGTCACCTGAAAGCAGTTGGTGAAAATGTCGTAAAACCTCAGACCAGCTGTTTCCATAGTCTTTACGCATTTCCTCCACTCGAAACACAAATTCTTGTGCACCCATGGTTTTCGGGCTGCCGTCAAAATTTACTCCCCATTTGTCCAAGCCTGGTCTGCGGGAGAATTCGGAGTTTGGAAATGGCTGATAACACTGAGGCCGAGCCTCTTGCTGAAAGGTGCTGTTATTTCGGTCAAAAGTTGGCAAGCGAGATAGATTTTGGCCAGAATTTGTCCGCGTAAATGACTGCTCATGTTGTCTGGTCGCTGGCAGTTGCAAATGTGGTCTCAGTGGCATTTGTTCATGCACCATGTTTGGCGGCTGATGGTTTTGCTGCTGCTGGTGGAAATTTATTTGCTGAGGTGGAAATGTCGTTCGCTGGTTCCCCGACGTTCTAGAAATAGAGCGTATACTTTCAGCCACGATTTGGGGGACCAGTTCGCGCAGCCGCTCTTCCATCGAACGCATCATTTGCACCTGTTGCATGCCTACTGCCGACTCTATGATGCTCTCAATATTTGCCGCTGATGGTTCATAAATCGGTGCCGCTGTCGTCTGATTATTAGGAATATTATCTCGGAACTCCTGCCTAACGTTACGAGCAGTAATGCTGCTGTACTCCGGAGACGTTATGCTGCTCTCATGTTCCATCAGAGGATTAGCCGGTAAATATTGCGGATTCAGTTGGGCAGAGTTTGCACTTATGGGCGTGAAAGCTGCTGCCATAGTTGTGGTGTCGGTCGCTGCCGTTGTTGTCGCAATGGTTGTCGCCGCAGGCAAGTAATTATTGTTTGCCCCGAGAATAGGCCTAGAGGAAGTAGAAGCGGAATCGCCTAGCATTTTACTTGCCCTAGTCTCTACCATAATATAAAAAAAAATTAGTAATAATAAATAGATTCAGAGTAGCAAAAAAAAACAAATATATTAAAAAAAATTTAACCTGTAATATAAATTAGCTGTAAATAAACGTATGTAAGAATATACAAGAAAAAACAAAACTAAATAAAGTTTATACTAGTGCCAGTTGAAGCACAATAATTAACCAAAAAAAAATCTATTACCTAAGGTAGCTAAAACTATTTTTCTATACGCCTATAAAAGTAGCTACATATATAAGAAAGACTAATTTCAAAACTTTACTTTTCCAATATAGGTATAACTAAACTAACCTTAATTGTAGAACCCTTTAAACTAAACTAAAATAGCTGCCTATTTATAAATAAACTGAGTTGTTTTTTCTTCTTATATATAAGTTGTTATATATAAGCAAAAATCATCCTCAGAACTTATTTATTTATACTTTAAATTAAACTTGTTTGATATATATATATGTATAAAAAAAAATTGAATACAGTTTAAGTATATTCGGGAGGAAACCCAGTGGTCCTAATTTCCATATATTCAAACTATCCTCACAAAGTTTTATTATTTTACTAATCTGAAATGATTTTATCTGTATATATAAGTTATTATATATAAGTAAAACTAGTTTCAGATTTTAAACTAAATTAAATTTATTTAAAATTAAACAAATAATCTTTTAAAGCATGTATAAAAAAAATTAATAAATATTATCTAACCTGCGAAAACTACTTGCTATGTATGTATGTTGATTTAAAGTAACCTAATTTTAGATACTTATTTATATGTAAAATAAACTATAGATTTATGTATTCACGTAGGTATGTTTTTCTTTTCTTTAACTAAACCTAAATATTTTCCTACCTACCTAACTTGAAATGATTTACTATATTATATATTATTAAATATGGCTAACCCACTTTCCAGACTTACTAAATGTATTTTGATTAACAACCAAATTGTTTTTATATACCTTTGTATGTGCACCAAACCAATTTATTACTATCGCTTAAATTTTCGCAATATCATACAAACGCAAATATTAATAATAAATTCAAATTAATTTTTCAGAATTTAATTACCAGTAGTGAGCTTCGTTTTAACCTGTAGAGGTAGTTGGCCAAGGAAGTGAAATATCGAAGACATTCAGGAATCAAAATTATCGAAATTTTTCCGTGGTTTCAGGAATTGGAAAATTTCCGAAGTTGTTGAAGATGAAAAAAACTGGAGTTAAAATACTTACAAAATCAAACTTCCGATGAATCGCCTCAAGTACCTCCTCCAAAGGACTTTATACCCGGACCCATCCATCCCAAAATCAAATCATGTAAGCATTTTTAACTTTTCTATTTTTAAACTACTTTAATAACCTATGTATATTGCATATTACCTTTGTCCCATGCACACAGTAGCTACTATTGGGGTAATGATTACCCTCCAATAATGTGACTTTCTGCAGTTCATGGGACCAAAGTAATAGCAAGCATCTCTGTTTTCCCCCCAACAGGACCAACATTTTCAACGTCGCAGTTGATGACCGACCTTGATTGATCGTTGTCATTCCGACCTACGCTGAACATGATGACCTATTGAAGGTAAAACTTAGAGCAACAAAAATACTGCTTGGAACCCGAATTTCGGGCCCCCATTGTTGGGCGCCATTTTTGTCAATGACTCTTGGTCTGAACCGGTGGATGGTTAGGATGGCAACGCTTAGATTTTGAAATTTTGCCAGGCTAGGCCGGTAGAGGCGTGAATTCGCCATCTTAATCATCCACAAGCCATTGTCCAAAAAATAATAATAAAAAAAACATGTATTTAAAAAAAATTTTAAATAAAAAAAAAAAAAAAAATTCATTAATAAAAGGAAACTAGTACCAATACAAGAAAAACTAGTATAACCAAAAATAAATTTTTAACAAAATAACGAAAGGTAAATAACCAAAAAAACCATTCGCAAACTAAAAGAAAAAAAACACTAGCCTCCTAAAACGTTTCCAATTCCCTGCAATAATTTGATTCCCGACTATCCCGACCCATCACTTCCTGGCGGGCAGCTGATGTCTTGCTGCCGGGCCTGCCCTCCCACTACCTTGGCAAATCCTTGGCCGTATGTGGATTTGCCCCTTTCCGCTATACTACCCCTACAAGTTTAAAACTTAGCTCACTTACCTGCTATCCTTTTCACTCCATGTTCAAATCTTCCTCCCTCAAGACATTTCCATACGTAGCAATCTCACCAGCAAATAAGTCCAAACCAAAAAAAAAACCTGTACTGTCCGCTCACACAAACCTCTGTAAGAAAAAGTAATTATGGGCCGTTGCCAACCCCAAAGGCCCAACTCAGCGGCCAAAAAAAACCCTAGTCCGAGCTCGGTCTGGTGTGCTTAAAATTCCGGGTATGATTCCCAACAATTTACTTTTCCCCCGTCGGTCTGGACTACGTCCCGTCTGTTCATGGGTCGGTGTTGTGCCGAATGCCCGTGTGTGTGTGGGGTGATAGGGTAGGTATGTATGTGTGGTGAGTGTGCTTTAACCGATCGATGATGGTGGTGTTTGGGGGATTTGTTGTGTAGGGATGATGTTGATGTGTTTCTGGATGCAGTGTCTTGTGTATGAATTAGGTTGAATGTGGGTATGCAGTATGTATGTGCGGATGATGGATGTGTGTGATGAATGTATGATTTATGTAGGGATTGTGTGAATGATGAAGGTGTGTCTGGAATTTGGCTGTAGCGTATTTGTATGGATGGTGTGTATGTGAATGAATGTTTATGCCTGTCTTAAATAACTTCCAACGTTTTTTTCTTTGATTATTTATTTAAAAAGTTCTATTTATTGTTTTTTTCTTTGTTTTTATTATAACAATATATTCAAATGCAAAAAAAAAGAATGTCAATATTTTTGTACTTTACTTTTACACAAAAAAAACACTAATTTTATCTCTTATTTTTTTTAAAACTCCACTCTTGTCAAAAAGAAACCCAAAAAAAAAAACGACCTTTTTCAACCGCACTTCTGACTCAAAAAAAAAACAACTCTCTCCTCTTTCCTCCTCTTCTTCTTTCCCTCATATTTTCCCGCCTTTTTCCTATGCCCTATCGCCATCTTTTTTCTTCCCCTCCACAAATCTCTTACACCCCCTGAACAGCTGTGCAAACTGTCAAAAATTATTACAGCAGTTTGCACGGTTGTATTCTAATGTAGGCTTATCCCTACTCCCATTTACATTAAAATACACCCTTCAGCCGTTACAGAGGCATGACAAATGTAAAGTATTTTTGCAAGGAGGTTTCAAAAAAAAAACTTTTTTTTTTGCCGAACGTAGGGGTCGCCTTTTTAAATTTTTCGTTCTTTCTTAGGCATTATTTTTGTCTTAAGAAGAACAATGTTTTGGCCTCAGGGGCCATTGTCCTCAATTTATCTTGATCTAGTATTTATCCACCAGATCTCTCTTCGTACCATCCTAATGTCAAAATTAAAGCTCACAAGAAACTAATAAACTTTTGCAGAGGAAGTAATCCGATAATTCCAGCAGAAACATTTTTAAATATAATTATACGAAAATATATAACGTTATTTCAAAACTGAAGGAGGTTGCACAACATAAATTCGCGTAACTCGAAAACCTCGTATTGTTGACAGACAGTCAGAAAGTTGTATGCTTTAATTTCTAGTTAAAAAAAAATGAATTTAAAAAAATTTAGTAAAATTACATAACCAGTAACAGTTTTAGCCGAGCTTAAATTATTTTCGAGAGGGGAATTTATGTTGGACCAATCATCACAAAATTCTGTAGAGTGATGATTTCTGCTATTAAACCCTAAATAAGACCAAATTTCGATAAACATACACATCGTCACCTAAAATGCAAAAGGGCGTAACAACAAAAAAAATCGAAATAGAGTTTTTGATTTATTTTTGTTCGCTTCATTAAAAAATGTTTAGATCTTTGCGATCAAATATGGCGACTTTATTAAAGAAATTCAAACACCAAGTACACCTTGTTGTTATTGATTTTGTAAAATTGTTTGCTTCTCCTGTAAAAAAATAAAAAGTGTTCTTACGCCCTTTTGCATTTTAGGTGACGACATGTAGATGTGAAATTTGTTATTGCGTTTTATAGTTTTATGAATAGAAATTCCCCGGGAGTTTTTTTCCCTCCCGGGAAATTTGTATTCATAATTGGGCTGAGTATCTATCTATATCTACTACGAATTTAGCCGTATTAAAATAATTTCCCAGAGCGGGCATTATATGGGAAATTGATAAATTATGGACCGATCGATATTCACGACATTTACTACTGTGATTTGAAAGCTTATGAAACTACAAAAGAACAAATTTTGCGACGAAAACATTGTTCGTTACGGTTTTAGGCGTATTAAACAGCTTTACGAGACAGGCTTTATATAAGGCCTGTGGTCAATTATAAACCGATCTTCATTGACAATGTAATGTTTCGTCTTATAAAACTGTGACGGACCAAATGTTATAACAGTAGCATCATTTGTTTAGGCGTAAAGACGTAGCTACATAGTTGTTGCTTAAAAACAGTCTGTAACACATTTTTATTTCAATTGAGTCTTAATTCATATGTAGAAGGTTTTGAATTTTTATAATGTATGTATTTCAGAATTTCATAATAAAGTGACCTCACAAGCGCAGCTGTTTGCAGTGATTTTCTTCGTGTGTGACGTTTGGTGTCATTTTTTTTTGTTTCTTTACTTTTTTTTAATAAGGCAATTTGACATTTGCCGTCTCAATTCCAGCAACAAAATGCCTGTTGTTTTTTTTATTGTTTCATTGTTGTAGAACTGAGGTCACTTTGTTAATACATTTTGATGTATTTCTAAATGTTTATTTAGGGATTTTTGGGGATTTCTGATTTGGTCAGAAAAAAACCAAAAAATAAAAACTTTTTAAGTTTTATTTTTTAATTTGGGGATTTTTGGGGATATTTTTTTTTATTTTTTGGGACAAGGAAAAAAGGACCTGGCAGCCCTGACCACATTAGATCTGTTCTGATTTTTTTTTTTTTAATTTTCCTAATCTATTCCCGTCACACACGAAGAAAATCACTGCAAACAGCTGCGCTTGTGAGGTCACTTTCTTAGTACATTCTGGTTCTGATATTCATGACATTAACGCAGTTAATATGGTGGTCCACACCACGCGTTACTCGCCTTTCCTTTAATTAATTGTGAATAAAAGCGAAACGCGTTCATCGAGTTCCATGATTTATGTGTCATTTTGTTCATAGGTTATGCGACTTTACGTGAAAGTAATAGGACTTGACACATTTTTTTATCGTTTTGGATTTTTTATGAATTAAAAATTAAATTTTTTGGGCAAAAAATATTTTTTTTCTTCATACATTTATTTATAACTGCGAAACTGTTAAGTGTATAAGAATTACAGCAACAGTTCTATTTGTAAAAATATCAAAGTTTAAACAAAATCATCAGTTGGTTTAAAATTTTCAACTGTTAAGTTATTAATCAAAAATGGCATAACACTTCAGAATCAAAAAAGTTCAACTAATTTGGTCCATTTAATCGGGCGCTAATATTTTTTTACATTTTCCCAAAATTCGAATAAAGTGTTATGACAATAAATTTTAGTGTAGTTATTAAATACTAGCATTTGACCCGCTACTTCGTTAGCGTCTTCTTTTTCAGCGTGGACATACTTTTATGCCAAAGTTTATTAAAAAAATAGCAGTTGTAGAACCAAAAAGCTAAAGAAAAATATCAAATTTCCCGTATTTACTTTTTTGTATCAAAAAAAGTATCAAAAATTTCAGTGGCAGCTCATAATTTAAAACGAATATGCCAATGAATGAAGAAAAATATTTTGTAAAAAAGTAGGTACGACTTTCACCCCTTAAATACTAATCCTCTTAAGTATACCATGGAGTAGTTTTAAAGCTACTCCTTTGTAGTCCAAAGCTGGGTTATATGGTCCTGCCCTAGGATATCGTTATGTTAAATAGACCATGTTTTTTCCATTCATTTGGGTTACTTTTGGACTAGTCGTAGTCCCTTGTGGGCTCTCTTTACACGCGTGTTTTGACTGCTCCTATAATTTGCAGGGTCACGGTGTTAGTGTCATCGTCTGTGGTAAAAACTGAAACCACAGACATAAGACTGAAACATAAGTAGTAACACATGTTTCGAATAATATTGCCTTGTCTGTGGGTACCATAAAGCAACTACAAAAAGCAGGTTGTCAAACATAACTTCACGTAATTCTTTCTTATTCGACTTTGTTTTTTAAATGTATATTAATTTGTTCAACCTTGAGGTCTTTTTTATATAAAATATTAATTTTTATTAAATTTATTTTTTTTTGTTAAAATAAAATTTATATTTTTATATAAAAAATAACTCAAGCTTAAACAAATTAATATAAATTTAAATAATAAAGATCGAATAACAAAAAAATTATATTAATAAAAATAATTTTTGCAATTTTATTTAAGTGTTTATATAATTCTTTAATTTAATTCTTTTACTACAATTATAATTAGCTACAATTTTACAAACTTCCACAATTTGCTTTTTTTCAATTAACAACCAAATTTGACGTTTTATGTTGGCTATAATTGTTAACGAAAATGGACTAAAAATTATTGCAACATAAATTTTCCGTAGTAAATGTGTACAAAAAAGTGCTGTCTACATTAAAGATATCACAATTTTGACATTAACATGCCGCAATATTTATCTTTGAGAATTACGAAACAAAACAGAATTGCAGAGTACATGAAACTGAGTACCCCTCCCCAATCTTCTCAACCTTTTTCACACACAATAAACTCAAGAATTACAGCATGAAAAATTTTAAATCTGTGTAAACAAAACCATATGTTTGTAAAGTGGTAATTTAGAAAACAAAAAATAGTTTTTTGCAAATTAAAAAATAATTTTAAATGGATCCCGCTTTATTTTTTTACTCGTCATCTTCGGAATCTGACGAGGATGAAAACTTAAACGTTATCCGGAAAAAATTAAGATGTACAATGGATCCTTTAAGTACATATGTCAAACAGCGAGTAAGTTTAACCAAGCTGATATTATTTGCACCTACAAATGTATATAATTAATTAATATTAAATACTTTAAAATAATCGATTTTAATTGTTTAAAGCTTCAAAAAACGTTTTTGTTTGACAAAGGAAGCATTTAATTACGTGCTTAGCGAATTGGAGTACGAAGGTTCCTCGTAAAATTCAATTAGCAGCAATTTTATCTCTTCTGGCAACTGGAGGTTTTCAACATTCAGTTGGAAATGACTTCTTAATCGGTATTAGTCAAAGCTCCCTTTGCAAGATAACGAAGCAAGTTGTGGATGAAATGGAGCGTAAGCTATGCATCCAGCACATAAAGTTTATCCCAAGAAATAGTGACGAGTGCAAGGAACATTTTATGGGAAAATATAATATTCCAGGAGGAATATGTATGGATTTACAAATAATTATTTAATACAACTTTTGACAGTTATTGGCTGTGTGGACGGTACACACTTTGGGTTGCAAAAACCTCCTAATGAACATATGTTTTTCAATAGAAAATGTTTTCATAGCTTAAATTCTATGATTGTGAGTACATATGTATAACATATGCTGAAGAAATCTATAGCTTTAATTTTTGTTCAATTAATAATTTTTAGATATGTGATCACAAGTATAGAGTTTTGGCTATTAACTCAAAATATGGGGGAGCTGCACATGATTCCTTTGTTTGGAAAGAGTCGGAGGAAAGAATGCTTCTTGAGCATGATTATAATAATAAATTGAGGAACTTTTGGCTGCTAGGTAAGGTGCTTAAAGAAACTATTCAAACCTTAAAGAATAAACTTTTCATTAATGCTTACAGGCGATTCAGGATATCCATGTGAACCATGGTTGTTAACGCCGTATCGAAAGCCTCATGAAAATTCACCTAAGATGCGCTTTAACGATATTCATTCTAAGGCGAGATGCATTGTTGAACGAACAATTGGAATTTTAAAGGCACGGTGGAAAATTCTGTGCCATGACAAGAGAAGCCGATATAGCCTAGAAAAAGTAGCACAATTCTCAAATGTATGTGCTGCACTACACAACCTGTGTATCCAATTTAAAGTACCAAATTACGAAGAGGTATATCAATCGCCTTTAGATACACCGGTTCCTGAAATCGACAATGGAACAGAAACCCATATAACCAAAATTGGAAAACAAATAAGGGACACAATAAAAACAAGTTTATTTAGAAACTGAATTATGTTTTAAATTCATTTATACGTATTTCTACTTATTAAGCTTTAGGTCTTTCACTATGTATATATGTTATATTCATATATTCAAAATTTTGCCAATTCTTTGTTCAGGAATTACAAATATATATTATATATAATTTTTTTTTATAGAAAAAGATATTAATCTATTTTTAATTTAAATATAAAAACAATTAAATACACATGTAATTCCTTTATTAAAAACAAGTTTATTTAGAAACTGAATTATGTTTTAAATTCATTTATACGTATTTCTACTTATTAAGCTTTAGGTCTTTCACTATGTATATATGTTATATTCATATATTCAAAATTTTGCCAATTCTTTGTTCAGGAATTACAAATATATATTATATATAATTTTTTTTTATAGAAAAAGATATTAATCTATTTTTAATTTAAATATAAAAACAATTAAATACACATGTAATTCCTTTTATTATTTATTTCAATAATGTTGTCTAACCTTTTTAACACTTCATTGTGGTATAGGTCCGTGTTGGTCATATTTTTTTTTAACAAGGTGGTCTTAGTTTCTCTTCTATTAATTTTTGCCATTATCTTTGGTTTTACTTTTTTTATAAGCACTGCTTTTTCGTTTTCTTCATCATTGTCTTCAATTTCGGTACAAGAGGAAATGTTTTCAGTATGAACTTCTTCATTATCAAATAGTATACAGGCAGAAGTAAACGAATCATTACAAGATGTATTATTTTGTGATGTAGTTGCAAAAATATTATCACTACAATCTTTTGCTTTTAATAAATCTTCCCCTTTTTTTATTTGCATAGCTGATCCAAAAGTTTTAATGTTTTTCAGACCTTCAACAGCAACTTCTATGCCAGCAGCAGCCAATATTTGTTCATCTACTTGAGAAAGAACTTTTTCTTCATAGGGTCCACCGCCAGTTCTCTTCTTGGAAGATTTATTAAATCTAAATTTTCTTTTAATTAGCTGTTTTTGGTCAGCGTATACCTAAATAAAAAAAAATAATTATGCAAAGTAAAATATTTTTTTGTTTCTAATTAATTAAGTTAAATATTTGTTTGTTTTTAATTACCTTGCGCCACATTTTGGCATCCTTTATTGGTGGCCCAGAAGCATTAAGTTTGCTAGTAAGCTGCTCCCAAAGTTGGTTAGCCCTTGCTTTTCCTTGTGCAGTATTCGGCAATATACTTTTTGCCAAATCCGTATGGTTAGCCATAAAGTCTCCCATAATCTCTTTTTGTGTACCATTTATTTTTGTTAATTTTAACCTAAAATAGTAAAATTTTAACTTTTTTCTTTACTTTTTAAAAAAATTCTTACTTACATTTTTTTTTTTAATTTTTGTTAACACAAAAAACGTTACTCGATAGGTATTTTGCTTACGATTAAAAACTCGCAAGGTTGCATTCGAACAGTTGCACGCTATCGACTGCTGTCATTAGAAATGTCGATACATATTAATCGATATCGACTGACAGAATCCCAAAACAAAAGAATCGAACGTACGAGTAAGTATTCGATCGTATACGACTGCCAGAATTAGCCCCCAGGCCCCTGGACGATGACATCCTATTGATTTTTACGAGTTTTAAAAAATTTTGTATTTATGCCAGGCCTGGGAACGGTCGTTTTATTTATTGAATTTGTAAAACAAAACTTGTGACTACAAAAAAATCATCTGGCGTAGTAATATCATCTGTTTATTTCATCAGGGATGAATCCTCATATAACATTTACTTTTTATTTTTTTTAAACATTTTAAATTACATTCGTAAAATGATTTATTTTGATAAATTAATCAGAATTATTTAGTACTACATATTAAAATTAAAATCAATTAAAAATACTGAATTAAAAGATTATTTACAATAGTCCAGCCCTTGTTTTATTTTGCTACCCATTATTATTTAATTTTACATTAAATAAATCTACTACTTTATTGTAACAACTCTGTAGGGTGTCAAACAAAATGTTCTAACATTCAGCAACCCTGGGAATAGCAGCAGAGACAGAAAAAAGTTTGCTGGCCGCACGAACGGAGAAGAAAATTTATATAGAAGTTGAAATTTCGCACAAAATAACATAAATTAATTACAAAAATAACAGAAATTTAACAAAAAATCCCCCAAATGTGCAATATATATAAAAGTGTTTAAATTGAATTACAATATTTAAATTATCTTAAAAAAGAAAAAAGTTTTATTAGAAGAATTCAGTGAGTGTGTTAGCATACTGCAAAAAAGCAAAAAAAGGAGCTAGCTTGAAAAGAGGCTCCCCCTAAATGTATACATAGAGCAAAAGAAAGTATTGTTAAAAATCGTACAGTGTATGAAAAAATCGAGAAAAGTTATACATATGTATAAGTACAATTCTAGAGGAAAACTAAACATTTTCTCGGAGAGTCTACTACATACACCCTTAATGGAAGGAAAAGATATCATAATGTGAATAAGAAAAACAAATGGAAATTACAAATATTTTTTAGGTTTGAGTCTTCAAAACATACTCAGAGGGATGGTGAAGGAGTGTTAGAAATTATAAGTAAGAGCCAAATAATGAAAATTTTTGGGGTGTTGTTGCGTTAAGGATACTTATTCTAAAAAGGAGTTTTCATATGGAAAAAACTATTGTAACAAATAATTCATAAATAATGTTTTGCAAAAAAAACTTTAATTGGTAGATGATAGTTATCTAGCTTCTGTCTAAAATTTTTGTTAATTTTTGACGAGTGAAAATGAATTTGTTTGGTGCGAAATTGTATTTCTGTATAACAGAAAATATTAAATAAAAACTTAGCAGACGATGTCGAGCTGCTTGCAGCTCAGTTAGTGTGTGCTGCTTTTTAAATGTTAATAATTGTACATATGTATGTTGCATGTGTAAAGAATGATAATGACAGTTTGTTATTATTTTAATTTGTAACAAAATGAAAGAATTTATTTTGTTCATATAAATTTTTTACTACTCTGTACACCAAACTACAAAAAATATATTGAATTTACAAACGAATTTTTGTTGCAGTCGTCGTTAGGCGGTGATGTTTATTTTTTCTTGTATTTCTTTGGTGCGCTGAATGCATTGTTAACATAAACACACACAGTTACATATGGACTGGAAATATTACCCTGCAAATAATATTTGACCACCTGATTCAATTTGATTAAATAGACTACTCCAAGGACTGGTCCGATGTAATGCAAGCATGGGCCATGTCATTGTTAAAAAGTGTTTGTAGTGAGATGACATGTCTTCGTTTTTGAACTACATGTTTTCGTTTTTAAACGAAGTTAAAACTAATACTCTTGTGTATACAATGGAGTAGTTTTAAGACCACTCTTTTGTAGTTCAAAGCTGGGTTATATGGTCCTGCCCTAGGAAATCGTAATGTTAAATAGACCATGTTTATCCATACGTTTGGGTTACCTTTGGACTAGTCCTAGTCCCTTGTGGGCTACACTTTACACGCGTGTTTGGACTAGTCCTATGATTTGCAGGGTACATTGTGTGCATTTTTTGCTTTTAATAGTGATATCAAATTGGCGTTTTTTTTTTAATTTTTTGACTAACACCTTCACATTTTTCGTACTTGCAGCCCAACTTGCAAGAGAATTTGCTTGCAAGTAAATCGCAGCAAGTAAAATGACAAATAAAGAAACAGTGTTACCGTGGATGAATTTTGTATCAATTAACTAGTACTTAGTAATATAAAAGAAATGTTTATAGCGGATTTTATGTGTATTTATAAAAAATAACAAATAAAAAAGCACAACTATACAACAACGCATCTTAATGGCAATATTAATCATACATTTTAAGCATTTTTGAAAAAAAAATTGTTAATCAAAATATTTTCTCAGTAATATTATGACATCGCCACTACGGCAATACTAGAGCCACATATTTTATAAAATAAACATAATTGTTTCATCAAGATGGACCGAAAATTAAATAAAAAATAAATTATTAAATATATTTTGTTATATCCTGGTAATGTTTTTAAACCGAAAAACAAATCTTTTTAATAAGATGTTTTCGCTTCGAGAACATTTGAAGAATGAACTTACAACTGACTGTATAAACACTCAAGCTACTTGCAAGACTTTTGGCTTTTTCTTCGACATTTTCGTTGATAATACGTATGCACTACTTGCAAGTAATTACTTGCATGTGTAAAGGCAGGGTTAACGGCCAAGTAAGTGTCGGTTCACACACGTCAAGTCCTGAGCTTTTAGGGGAGAAGGGAAACGAGAATGTCAATTCTTTTAGTTTTAGTTGTTTATTGGGATTTTTTTTAAAAACTATTTGTAGGTACTTAAAAAAAAACAATAGTTCATTACTACAAAGGAAACTAACAGCCTATTTAAAAGACTACGTACAAAAATTTTTTGTAATTATACCCTTCACCGAAGGTAAAAGGGTACAAAGAAGTTTGTAATTCCCTTTGTAATTTCTACATTATTGATCTTAGACCCGATAAAATATATATTATGTCCGTCTGTCCGTTGAAATGGGATTTCCGAAGACCTCAGATATGATGGAGACTTAGTAGTTATACATTTATGTCACATATAGTCCTAAACTGTTTGCTATTGAAATTTAGCCTGATCGGTCCACAAATGGCTGAGATATAAGCAAAAACTACGACTGCCTCTAATTTTATCCAAAAATCCCTTTTTGTTTTTTAAAATTTGGTACAAGCGTCTTGGTTAACAATACACAACATTCAAGAAAATGTGGGCGGTATTGTACAAGTGGACGTGGCACTTCCCATACAAAGATATCGGCTTCTGTATATCTGGAGTACGGTAAGAGCCAAAGTTCCCAAATTAGATTCAGATACCCATTTCGGTAACCATAAAACTTTCCGAGTCCAAGTTTTATAACCAAACTAAATGTTAAATTCTTCCTGAAGACCTCGGTATATAAATCTGTCAAATCGGATAAAAAATCGCTGTGTTATGACCAAAATACTGAAATCCCAAAAATTATTTTTTTTTTATAATAAAGTTTGTTTAAATATATGTACATATTTAATGATAAAATTCTTCTTAATCACGTCGGTATATAAATCTGCTAAATCAGTTACAAATTGTTAAGTTGTGAGCAAAATTCTCCAAAAATGGGCTATAAAACATCAACATTTTTATAAAAACTTAAATTTTAGGGCTGTCATATGACTTATTCATACGTAAGATCGGAAATCTTTATTAAAACATATTTGCTGAAAAACGGTTAACAAATAGCCGAGTTATGTCTAAAATACTGAAATTCATTAAAAACTAAACTTGCTAAATATTAATTCTACTTTTATTATATTTAATAGCACCCAAACATGTACAAATAATTAAATAAAATTAAGGGACAAATACTATATAAATAGACTACATGTATAAATACCAGGCGCGGATCCAGCTCGAGCCTTAGGGGGGGGAAAATTTTTTTTGACAAGTAAAAAATTTTATTTTAAAAGTTTATTAAAATTAATATGTGTATATTTATTAAAACAAACTCAACAATAAGGTTAAATGAAATATAAGAGTTGTTCAATATAAATTAATTTTTTTAAATAAGCAATTTATGATTTCCTCGTGAGGCAAATTTAGATAGTACAGTCTTTCTTCTGTAATTGTTGATCTGAGCCATGTTTTTATTAGACGACGGGTAGGAAATGACCTCTCTTTCGTAGCATTACTGACGAGTAGGGCAAGTTTTTTATGGCATGTGCCATTTTTGCCATTTCTTCAATTATTTTTTTAAAAAGCAATTTTTGGTCCAGCTTGCTAAAGAATACCTTTTTGCAACATAGAAAAAAATTTTTAAATAAGCTTAGCGAATATGAGGCAGAATCTATTCGAAATGCTAACTGAATAATGCAAAAATCGGACGTAAAAAGTACTTTCAATGCATCTGCTCAAGCCTCTTGAAGTTACAAACGAAAGGGATTTCTATGAATAAAAGCTTTGGCTTACTTGATAGTGCTAAGGAAAATAATACCAGGTGTCAGTAAAAAGATTTTGTTAAAAAGTTTGAAAAACGTTTTAGATCGTAATACGTGTGGTAAATTATTCAATACTCCTGAAAAATCTATATGGCTTGGCATTTCAATTTTAAAAAAGTGTTTTAATCGATTTTCTCACAATTTTGTTTTAATGAAAGTGAGACGGATGAATTTATTGACAATCTTTCTCCATCCGAACTTTTAGTGTTCAAATATGCTCCAGTTACATCTTGTGATGTTGAAAGAGTGTTTTTCATTTATAGAACTGTTTTATGTGATAAAAGGAAAACGTCGTTCTTTAATAACATTTCCCTGATAAAAAAATTTTGTGACAAATATTATAAAAATATTTCTTTATTAAACAGAATTTTATAACAAAAATTGGATCAAAAATGTATAAACTTCCAAATTCTTGCGTTTTGCCCCCAGAATTTTTTTTTTTTTTTTTTGACAATTTGAAGAAACATACTATTGTGCTTACAAAAACAACTTAATAAAAAAAAAGATTCTTAAATAACATGTTTATTTTTGCCATTTTGTGCCATTTTTTTACTTTTTCGTGCATTTTGCCAGCCATTTTTCGTGCTATTTTAAACTTGCCCTGCTGACGAGCATTGAAATGAAAATTTTTTAATATTTTTCTTAGATTTCGGTAGATATCTTCATCACAGTTATCTGATAGATTTTCAGATATTTTCCATGTTTGTTGCCAATGCAACCGTTCAGAATCAAGTTTAGATGTTATTAGGTGTTTAAATATATCTTTTATCAACATAATCAGCTCATCAGCTAGTTTTGATTTTAAAAGTTTTGTATCTGTATTTGACTTGATTACACTTTGAGGTAGAAGTTTAGGTATGTTTAATACATTTAGGAGATCTATTGGAAAACGTGTTTTGAGATCTTCTAAAATAAATTCAATAAGAGGAATGTAACATACAACTCGGTAGTAATCTTCAACATTTTGAATGTGATTGGAACCTCGATTTGAACGCAGATAACTTTAACTTTTTCGCTTTAAATAGTTCTTCGGCTTTATTTCTTTTCTCTTCAAGGCACATGATTTAAGTTTTGATAAGGCTTGATCCTTTTTGAAGATCTATATCGTGCTTTTGTAAAATGATACTATTCCTCAAATGAATTCAAAAGTACTAAGCGAGTTCCTTAATATAAGGCTTTTGATGAAGTATCTCTACCTTTCCACTCAGATATTTTTTCCAAAGCTTCTACTATATGATGTACACTTGTTGCAAGGTCTGGGTTTTCCCCGAAAAATCTGTGTTTTCGTCAAAAATTATCGAATAGAATTTTGATTCATATAACACATATATACATAAACATTGCATATACATGCTAAGGCTTATTAATAATTCGACCGCACGCATTTTCAAGTCAAACGTTTATTCTTTGGATATAAATAGATGCCACCTGCTGGGATAGAATGTAGAATAATAAGTATTTACATACAGTAAACTAGATGTTTCATTGGAAATATCTAATAAATAACTATTAGAATTAAGTTTTGGATACTTATTGAAAATTTCGTTAGATTCAATAAAAAAAACAAAAAAAAAACTTTGCTGGGATTTCCTAAAATTTTGTGCATATAAAAAAATATTATTATGGGAATTCTTGTATTATGGAGAGAAACCAAAAATATTTTTAGAATTTAGGGGGGGGAAATTTCCTTATTTCCCCCCCCCCTGGATCCGCGCCTGATAAATACATATGTATGTATATGTATGTGACGCGCAAAATAGATAGGGACCTAAGGGGTTTGTTCAGGAAAGCAATTTTAAAGATTTAAATACGTGTATCTTTGGTGTACCATCACTGAGCGTGTTGGTATTGGTCTAATTTGCAAGCGACACATCTCATGACGTCAGGAACGTGTTGGTCAACTTTGAAAACGCGCATTGGTCGTCCCTACCTCTTGTTTTGTGTAGTTGGTTTTTACTGTTCCCTTTACCTTACTGGTCCCTTTCTCTATGCGCTGCCACATAAACTACATAAACTACTCAACTATTTTAACAAATAGAAACTGGGAATTATTTCCTTCTGAAGGTTACTTTATATTATATTCAACATTTTTTATTTTTCGAATTTATTCTATGAGCTAAATTTCAGTTATGTATTTTATAAAGCTTTTTTGTAATAGTCATATTCCTTAATTTTTTCAGAAATGACTTTATACACTATCAGACTATTATATTGTATTTTCTTGTTACATTTTACCTTAGCTTTCCGTTGGAAAGCAATGAGGTATATTGTATGAACAGAAAAATTTACAATTATTAGACACCAGCAGAATGTAATGCATTTTCAGGCCCGCTACGGCCTTCGTCAGCATTCTTTGTGTCACACTGGATAGTGATACTTTATAAATTGAATGTATTTAACTCAACTATTTTAACAAATAGAAACTGGGAATTATTTCCTTCTGAAGGTTACTTTATATTATATTCAACATTTTTTATTTTTCGAATTTATTTATTTATAAAATACGTAACTGAAATTTAGCTCATAGAATAAATTCGAAAAATAAAAAATGTTGATTCAAATGTTGTTCATTAATCAATAATTATAATTCATAATAAAAACTAATAAAATTAAAATTTAAAATAATATGCAAATATAAGAATAATATACATACATACTAATACCTCAAATTAAGACTCCCCAGCAACATTTAAAATATAAATATCATAAGTATCGTCCATCAGTAGCTAATCAAGATTATTAAGGAAGTCTAAAATTTTTACCCGGAAGACATTATTTGAATAGGAAAAAACTCGTAACGAAAATGGTAAAAAGTTCCAAAGCCTAGCAATCCGAACAATAAAAGATTTTTCGAAACAGGATGTTGAGATTCTTGGTATACGAATTAAGGGATTCCTAGAAGAACGCATAAACTCAAAGGAGTTTAATAATTCAGGTGGTTTACTATTTTTGATAATTTTATAAAACAAAATCATGTTCCGATATTTAATAAAGTTATTAAAAGTACACCCAAGAAAGCTAAAAGCAAAATTAGAAACATGTTCATAGCGTCTAACATTATTAACAAAACGAACTATTACATAGATTGAAAATACGCCTGATCATCCTCAAACGCATAGAACCAGTACCTGTGTAAACCTCAAGGCCATATAAGATATTAGAAAACAGCAAAGCATGTGCAACAAAATATAATTAAATTTGAAAATTGTTTACCAATGCAGGTTTTTCTGACATGTTTCTTTCATATTACAATGTTTTTTGCTTCTGCTGTAAAATTATATTTTTGTTAGTAACACATTTTTGCATATTAGCTAACGATATACAAAATATAAGAAAATACGATTTAAAATTAACAAAATTTGTTTTTGTTTTAAATGTTAGTTAAACGAGTCACTTTTGCGCACGTGTTCAAAAAACAGGAACTTTGTATAAACGGGGAAAATAATAATCATTTACAGCTTTTATTCAATTTGTCGTTTATTAAATACTCAAATATTGACATCATTGTTATTATTTTTTTGCTCTGCATTTTATCCCTTCGTTCGTTAACGATTTAGCAGTTCTGTTCTGCTTTCAGCTCTGCCACTGTTAACATGGTCTCTGCCTATTAAGTGTATTTTTCTGCTACAATTTACTCTTATTAGTTTCATCGTTTCGTTTTAATTTTTTTTATTCCATTTATCGTTTTTTTTGCAGGGGGTGGGTTGTTTGGAGTTGAGTATAGTTTGTATGAACATGATATGATAGGTATTACCTGTGTGTCCATATGTTTATCTTCTATGTAGGTACATATTAACAATGGATAGAGGTTTCAAGTAAGTTGCGCACTCACCTAGTAGGTACCTATTTGAATCAAAAAAGAAGACTCACTATCAGGGCTGCCGGTTTTGGTTATTTCTAACCAAAATTGGTTATATTTTTTTCCAATGTGGAGATGTGAATATTTTTTTCATTTTGGTTATTTTTTTCTAAAATAATAATACATACGAATATTTTTTTCTTGATAAAATTATTTACGAGCCGGAATAATTTGTACTGTGAACTACGATTTTTTCATTATTTGTTACCAATGAACTGAAGTTTTTATATTTTATCGGAAACAAAAAATCCCTTTCAAACAGCAACCAAATAATTTGTTTAAGATTTTTGGTGAGAAAATATTGCTAATTATGATTTTTATATTAAAACGGAAATTTTCTTGATTTTAAGAGTAGTAAAGATAAGTAGTACTTATGCCCGTAATTTCTACAAAAAGGAGTGTGTTGGGCCCTCTGTTATTTAATGTATATCTAAACGATATAAAAAATTTAGAATTGTTTGGAAAACTGTACATGTATGCTGATGATATATGTATGTTGTACCCATACAAGCACGAATTAGTTTTAAAGACGTATATGGAGTACGATGCTGCTATAATCACAGAGTATGTGAGGCTAAATAAACTTATTTTAAATCCAGATATAACCAAATTGTTAAGATTTCGGCCATATGTAACAGATAACCAAAATTTTAGTATATACATTGATGGGAAGGAAGTTTTTGAGGTTTGCTCAACAAAATATCTTGGAATTTATCTACAAAACAATAACCTGGGATAAACATATTGAGACCTTTAAAACGAAGATTACATCGGTTATTGGTATGCTTTATAAATTTAGGAACAGGTTTAATGAAAAAACTAAGCGAATTATATACCAGTCATTAATTCACAGTCGTTTAAATTATTTGCCCATTATATATGCTTATAAAAATAGCACTGAGTTAAAATCATTACAAAGAATTCAAAATAAATCACTGAAAATCGTTTTTAATAAGCCCTTAATATATTCCACAGTAACATTGTATAGGGATATATCGAAAACAATTCTGCCTATTTACGGATTGTAGGTATAAATTGCAGTTACTTTTGTATGTTTTCAAATCGATACATAATATTGGTCATCATACAATTTTTTTTGTTAGGAATCAAACCGTATTTAACACAAGAAATAACATGAATCTCCGAGTTGCAAAATGTCGTTTGGAAACCACGAAACAAAGAGTTGAACATATGGGTAGTTTTGAGTTCAATAATCTTCCGCAGAATTTGAAAAACATTGAAAGGGTTTCAATTTTTAAGAAAAGTTTAAAAGAGTTTCTTCTCCAAAATTTAGAAATGCTTCTAATGTAAAAGTTCTTGTGAAAATTTATTTGAAATGTAATAATATTTTTTCTTTTTTTTATTATTGCTATTATTATATAAAACTTATGTAATATTTTTTTTGCCAACTCGCCTCAATAATGTCCAAGTGGCGCTGAGGCACTTTCTATCTTTTGTAAAATATTTCTTTTTTTTTGAAAATAAACTGAATAAAAAAAAAATCTAGCTGTGTATAGAAGTCTATGGTGTAAAAGCTGCCATATTTTAAAATAATAAAATAAAACTGAAGGTTAACCTACGTAAGACTACGTAGTCTAAATACACATTGAAATAGGTAAAAATTACTGTGAGGTACGAACACGACCAGCTCTCTTTTTGTAGAAATTACGGGCATTAAAGTAGGAAGTGCACAAAATCATGCGGAATCTATTTCAGAAAATTACTAAAAAATTACACAAAAGTCGTTTTAGTGTTTCTAAAAACTGGAAAATAAGTTTAATGTTCCGAATTTAGGTTATTTGCAGAAGTATATTTACATACATATTTGAAAATGCACATAGGAATTTTAAAGATTTTTCAAAATTACATTGATTTATCAATATAATTATTTTTAGTAACAAAATATTTCAGAACTTACGTAAGCTATCCTCCTTACTACGTATTTTGCACAAGAGGCTAAATTTTTTGTCGGAAAAGTGTGATTATTTTTGATATTGTTGCTTACTGCATGCAATGTATGTTTTATAAATTGAGCTCTAATATAATATACACACCAGCTTTGTAGGGTTTGCTGTTGATCACAAATCGGATAAGTACATCATTAATGTTACGTAAATTATGGCTTTGATAACAACCGAACTATGAAGCCGCAGCAAAGTATACAGACATTGCATATGTGTAAAAAACCACACACAAGGGTAACTAACGTAAGTTTTTTGAGCTTGATTTGAGGGTTAAGATTATTTTTTGGTAAAAACAAAAATTTGACTATCAGTCATTTACTTTTTCCCCATTGAATGTACGTTACGAAAGGCGAATTTGTTTATATTCGCCATAATATTTCACAATGATTCTCAAAATATATCAAATATATCAAATAGAACCATTATGAATCAGTTATTCTTATTATAGAATTATAAATTTGAAATAAAATGTACAAACAAGAGAAAAAAGTTTTTGTAATATTTTATATACATATATGTATGTATATACTTATGTAAATTAGAAAATATTTACATAAAATGCATTTCGCATATCGCCAAACGTGAATTTCAACCGACAAAATTATTAAGAAATCGCCACATTTGACAGTCCTGCCAATAACAGCTAAAAAGCGAAAAACAATTTTCCATTTTTGTTCTTTATAACTGGCGTTTTAATCAATATTTAATATATGAACTTTGAATATACTGAATTTTGTATGGATATTTTACGGGTTTAATAAAATAAAATAATGTTTTTACGAAGAAGTCTCAAATAAATAAATACTTTTAATTAAGCATCTCGTTATTTTTTCAATATGTAAAAAAATTCTCAATTAATAAAAGTCATTTTAAATTTAGTTATATTTTTTTTACATTTGGTAACTTTTTCAAAAATTTTGGTTGTAAAAATTGTATTGGTTGTGGCAGCACTGCTCACTATAAATGTAAATAAACCTACATACATATGTATGTAATACATATAATTAATAAGTGTGTTTTTTTAACTTCATTTTCATGATTTTATAAAACAAAATATAGATGCAGGCTTACCAGAAGATTTTAAATTAAAAGTGCTAAATCGACAAAATAAAAGTGCTAAATTGTTCTACAATTAAAAACCAAAGTGGTAGTTTTCTAACATTGATTTTTAAGAATACTACAGGGCCCGCCAAATAACTTTTTTTTTTGAAAATGCTATAAAAAAAATCTACTGAATATTTTCTCAAATTTCTTTTTTTATTTGAAAGTACAATCCTTCCGGTTAATAATGGAAAAAAATTTCATTCAAATGGCTGCCTCGGCTGGCCATGCAATAGCCTACACGATCGGTCCAATTTTTAAGCACATTATGGGTTGTGTGCAGCTGTATTTCCCCAATGGCTTCACGAATATTGTCCTTTAAAGCGTCCATTGTCTCTGGCTTGTCGGCGTCCCACAAATAATAGTTCAACGGTGTCAAATCGCAGCTCCGAGGTGGCCACACGACATCAGCTTTGCAGCTGATAATGCGATCTTCAAAAACAGGGCGCAAAACATAGAGTGTAGCTTCGGCTGTGTGGCACGTAGCGCCGTCCTGCGTTACCGTTATGCGACTAAAGTCGCATTTTTGCCACTTTTTTGGCCCCTTAGTTTAAAATCCCCTTTTGTATAATTTTGTACTTTTGTGTCCCTTTTGCCCCTTTTTGAATCAAATATTTTTTATACTGGCAATATTATATTACTTATCATGGAAACCAGGGGGGCTACTCTCTATTGCGATGCGAAAGAAAATTGTAGCAAATCTAGCGATTTGTACTCTTTCATACGTTTGCGCATGTGTCTTTCGCATCTTTTAATTTTTTTCTTTTCTAAATCATCACTTTATTTTATTTAAATTTTTCAATTTCAAATATTTTTACACACTTTTGCATTTCATTACTGTAAATCCGCGCCATCTTTAATTTTTATTGTCACTATTGCTTAATTTTAAGAACATTTTGCGAAAGTGATAGAGAGTACCAAGTTGGCATTTCGCTTTCGCAGAAATATGCACTAAAAACGCGTTTTATGCGCATTAAATATGCAGTAAGCTCTCTACTTTAGTTCGCCTAAAACGATAACAAATATTGCTATTTTAATAAATTTTGGTCAGCCACAGTTTTATATGACAATAAAATACACTGTCAACCATCGTGCCGATTGGTCCATAACTTACCATTGGCCCGAATGGACTGCCGTGTATCAAGGACACTGTGGCCGGTACTTAGGAAGTCCGATTCGAAATCGCTGCTGGGCAAGAGTAGGGTCTGTGTCAAGACCTTGATAGGGATTATCACGGGCCACTGTATGATAGGCAGGATGGCGGTGAGAATGGGATCCGACTTATCGGATGTGTGCGGGTTGTGTGAGGACCCGGAGGAGCTGGAGACGGTTGAGCATATTCTGTGCCACTGTCCCAGGCTCCAGAATAGCAGGCTGAGGTGGCTGGGCAGTAGATTCCTGGGCGAGTTAGGGGACGTCTCGGGGTGTGGACTCGAGGGTCTTATAGGATTCGTAATGGGGATGACCTGGCTGCGCGAGAGGAGACGGGGCGCTGTTCGCGTGTAGTGTGAATTTTGGTTTGGTCTTTGCTTTATTTCTATATCTATTTTCTTATTCTCGGGCTGTCATTCTCTTTTTCATCTACCTTTTCCTTTTCACCTTAGCTATCCTAATTAAGGCATCGCAATGGACCATATTGGTCTCTGGGTGAAGGTGTGGAGGAAACTTCACACCAGCATTTCTACCTACCATTGGCCCCATATAAAAACCTTCTCTCGGAAAAAACTTTAGTAGGCGTAAAACCGTAACGCCTTCAATCTGTGTTCTAATATAAAACAATTTGGCCATCCATAGTTTTATAAGACTATAAATTACTTTTTTAAATTTACTGTAGGACCCATATAAAGATCACTCCGGAAATTGTCTAAATGTAGGTGTACGGTATCAAAGATTCGGCCAAGCCGAATACATCACTATACATGTTTATGCCCACACCACAGTAGTGGAGAGGGTATTATGCAATAGAGCTGATGTTTGTAACGCCTTAAAATATTAATCCTAGACTAAATATATATATAGACTATACCTTAAAGTATACCGATCGACTTAGAATCATTTTCTGAGTTGATCTAACGATGTCCGTCCGGCTGGCTGGCTGTCCATGTAACCTTGTGCGCAAAGTACAGGTCGCAATTTTGGAGATAATTAAAAAAAACTTGGTACATAGGTTCTTATTGGCACAAGGACCAAGCCTATTGAATCGTAGGACCACGGAGGGAGATAGATGGCAATTTCTGACTCTCAGAAACTATCAAACCGACTTTAATGAAATTTGAAACATAGATGGATCCATATTTGTACGGACATATAAGCTATGCATTTTTAAAAAATGGGACCACGAGGGCAGATGGGGTGCAACATTTGCCTCTCAGAAACTATCAAAACGATTTAAAAACATAGAAGATTTGTTTTTAAATACTGTGGTGTTGGGTATCATATGGTCGGGCTTGACTGACTATACTTTCTTGCTTTTTTTATTTATTTTGTTTGGGAATAAAATAGCTAATGTAGTCTCACTACAAACACTTTTTAACAATGACATGGTCCATGCTTGCGTTACATCGGACCAGTCAATGGAGTAGTTCATTTAATCAAATTGGATCAGGTGGTCCAATATAATTTGCAGGGTACTAACACCCCACCTCTATTACAACAACACAATAACCACCATTAAAACTTAATACAAACAATAGTTGACCATGTTGCACCAAAGCACGATTAAATATACAAATTCCATTAATGAGACTTGAATCCTTTTTTTTATAAAACTCCCAATAAATAGTATTTGCAGCAGAGAGAATTGTTGCTGTTTTATGGTTTGAAGAACATACACTAATCCATATGTACATATGTATGTTTTTTTATACCCTTCACAACTATAGTTGTGAATTTGTTTGCTATTCCGTGTGGTGTCAAATAGTTTCTAGTTGGAAACCGGGTTGTCGGATTGATTTTCGCCTTTTTCGCCAAATTCAATGTCAAAAATCGCCAAAGGCTATTTTCAAGTTTTTGACATTAAACTAGATATTTCTTAAATTATTAAAAATATTTTTTATAAATCCTAAAAAATAAATTTGTTTCGTATCGCTAAAATACGCCAAAAATTCAAAAAAAGTCGCCATGATATATATTCTGTTCAATTTTTTTTAGAACGAAATAAAAAAGTACGATGTTTACTATAAAATAGTTTAAGTAGTCTACTTAAAGCAATAAAAAGATATACATTTGTGTATAGTTGCAGTTTTATTACATATGCAAAACGCTTCACCGGCAAGACACTCAATTTGTCTTCTTTTTTGAAATATATTGTGAGGGTTTTACATTTGTTAATCGAAGGTACAAAAGAAGTGCAACATGTTCTATTCTATTCTATTCATATACTAATAACGTGTCTAGCAGTTAGTATTGCAGTCTACTTCAAAGGCAAGTTTAAGTGGAGTTCGAAGTTTCAACACAGGCATTACTAGTTGTAATTACCGCATATAAAGGACAGCCAAAGTAAGTTCCTTAAAATTGTACGTACCTGCCGCATCCTCCTAACTTTAACATTTTGGCCAAGCTTATTTAACTTTCCAATTAAACAAGGCTAATTTTTTGCATTGTGTTTCATAAACGTCCAAAGGTATGTTAGTGTTCATAAAAATATTTAAAATATCACTAACAACAACTTTTTCCACATATGTATAATGAAAAAATGTATGTAGATTTAAAACATACATATTAATGTTTTTAGAAATTCTATTTATTGTTTTATTCAGGAGCAGTTTTAAATATAAAAAAATATTTTCTAGAAAATTTTCATTTTTTTCATCAGCCATTTGAACATACTTTCAAATAAGTGTGTGAAGATAAATATGAAAAGTTAAATTCGTTTTTAAAAAATATCGAATGCGATAAAAAATATTTTAAAAAAATATCGCATGCGATAAAAAATATTTTAAAAAAATATCGCATGCGTATTATAAAGTAAATACGACTATTTTTATTAAATAACTACAATAACCTATAAGAACTTTTCCAAATTGTATTTGTGAAAGTTTTTATACATTTTTAAAATGAAGCTTATGGACAGGGTTACAATAACCTATAAGCACTTTTTCCAAATTGTATTTGAGAAAATTTTTATACATATTTGAAAATTTGACTTAGAGTGAAATTCTCATGAAAGTGCTGTGTGAGGGTCAAATTTTCCAAAATGTATAAAAATGTTCACAAATACAATTTGGAAAAAGTGCTTATAAGTTATTGTAGCCCTGTCCATAGTCTTCATTTTCCATTATATTTGATTCCCTGAGATCGAAGGGGTTGGACACAGTGGCCATATCCCTCACACAGCACTTTCATGAGAATTTCACTCTGTCGTATTTATTCAAAAATCATACATTTTAATATTAAAAGACTAATAAAATATCTTATTATTGTTAAATATTAAATAAAAATGATTGATTTTTAATAAAAATTGCAAAATTTCGCGTAAATATTCGTATTTTCTTTATAATACGCATGCGATATTTTTATTAAATATTTTTTATCGCATGCGATATTTTTTAAAAACGAATTTAACTTTTCATATTTATCTTCACACACGTCTTTCAAATACCTATCATGCATATGAATGCCTGAAATTTCATTCTTAAAAAAACTAGAACTAAAATAATCTTAGTTCTAAGTATTGAATTTAACGAATTGCAAAACAAATTCATAGCTCATCAAAAATTGCCAACAAAATCGCCAACTATTTTATAAATCGTTAAAAAATCGCCGTGTCGCCAAATCGAAAATTGGGTCGCCAAACAAGTTTGAAAATCGCCACATCTGACAACCCTGGTTGGAAAAGAGTTATATACCCAAATATGGAACAACCATCCTAAAAGATTTATGTTTCTGTTGAAAAAAATTCAACATTAATTAGCGGCGGAATGCACCGATTGTAATTAAATTTTGGGGATCTGCCAATAATTTACGATATACCCAATTTAAAGCCCATATTCGAAAAATTTCATTACGCCTAGAAGGGTAACAAAAAAAGCTATTGTTGTAAAAATTATTAATAACACGGTGCTACAGTGTAAAAAAACTTGGAAAACGACCTAGCGTGGGTAATTGGTCTTGTTGAGTACATTAAAAATTGTGTCAAAAAATTTCAGAAACACCCTCAAATTCAGAAGTTATTTAAAAAAAACCGTTTTCAGTGATGTTCGTCAACTTATCGACCTGTAACTCAGTCAGTTCTTGTCCGATTTTTTTTTAACGGGTTTGGAAAGAAAACTGATTACGCTTTAAAATTACGTGCATTTTTTTATACATTTGTAAATTATAAGTATTGTTTTTGTTAAGAATATCTACAAAAATAACGAAAATTATAAACTTTTTTGATTTTAGTAGCTTTTCATTGCTTATTTTAATATGAAAGCTTATAAAAATTTATATTAGCGTATGAAGAAAATTTAGTTCTTAACAAAACATGGTTTTAATTTTTCAAATCGGATAAAAATTGTATAAGTTATTCAACTTTTCATTAACACCTATTTTTAGTATTTTCTCCCTCCGCGCAAAAAATATGAATAAAAACAAGTCAGAGTGCTATATTCAGCTGTGCCGAATTCTTAATACCCTCCACCGACTGTTCGAATATTTCAGGAGGGATATCTATATGATGTCTAGTTATTATTAATTTATCTTTCAGACATCAGCATTAAAATTGGTTGGTTTGAGGTTTAGATCTATATTAAATTATTTAGCAATTTAAACTAGCTTGAGTAACAGTTTCAATTCAAATTTTGTTATAATAGCATTACTTTTATCGGTTTAAGGCGTACTAAACTATTTTCCGGGAGTAGTGTTTATATGGGGCCTAGGGTAAATTATGGACGGATCTTCACGAAATTTTACAGCGTGATTTCCAGTCGAATAAAACAAAATTTTTGCAAAATCTTATCTCATTCCGTGCCTTGTTCCACCATTTATGTTATTTTTTATAACAAAGTTATCATTTTTTTTAGGTGATGGTTCCACATTTTGATTCATAGCTCTGGTCCTACTGCACCGATTTTGATGAATTTCAATCGCAAACTGCTTAGGATAACTGCAAGCAATTTGGCACCAAGTTTGTTTATTTCTTTTGAGTTGTTCGAAAGTGAGCGTGTTTTCAACAGACGAACAGATGGACAGACAGACACATGTTTGCGGTTTATTCGCTGACAAAAAACATCGCTTTGATCTGAAGAAAAATAAAGCCTTGGTAAATGCCTTCAATACAGTTTTTAACTGCTCATACAGTTCTAGCAAATGTTATGAACCCGAAAGTATTTGTACAAGCTGTTCCAGTATGCTTAAGAAAACTAAGTCCGAAAAGTTTATAAGCCAGCCATTACCGTTATCTTTCCCAATGATTTGGCATCATCAAATATTCCATAAACCACAAGACTGTTATTTTTGCCAAACAAACATCACTGGTTATCAATATAAAAATCGTGATAGCATTCAGTATGGTAATGTGTTAACTGTTACTAAGCCAGTATTAAGTGCAATTAAATGTAATGAAACTTAACATAAACAAAGTGATGATGAATCTGGAATATTTACCAAAATCGGCTGAGCCACATTTTGTGACAAATGCATATTTTTGCGATCTTGTGCGTGATTTAAAACTTTAGTAACTTTTGTAAATATAAGCCGATTTTAACAAATGATATCTCGTTTTTTTCTACACAAAATTATCTTTAAAATACAGTGCAAACAAAGATAGGTTTTCATAGAAAAAAATTAAAATAACTCTTGTTGAATTTGAAAAATTATGAAAAAAAATAAAAAAAATTAGAAACTTTTGATAAACACTCACCTAATTTCCTGGAATATATTTTTTATGAATACATTTCATAAAAGCTTACTTCTTTGCCTTTTCAAAACTGTTTAAAATTTTGAAATCGATCAAAAAATGTATGAGTTAGAGGTACTAAAGTGCTACGACCTACCCTAAAACAGTTTTTTGAAAATAACTCAAAATTTTGAGGGTGTTTCAAAATTTTTGAAAACGGTTTTTGTATGTCCTCACCTAGGACAACCCCCACTAGGTCGGTTTTCAAGTTCTGACAAAAAGTGTTTTTTTGTAGCAGTGTGTAATACAAGTACGTCTAAAACCGTAACAAAATATACTGTTATAATAAAATTAGGTCTGTCATAGTTTTATAAATTTCAAGGAGATCGGTCCATAATTTAACATAGGCCCCATATTTAAAGCCCACTGTCGCAAAATACATTAGTACGTCTTAAACCGTAACAAATAATGCTACTGTGGTTAACTTAGTTTGTTATGGTTTTATAGTTAACAACGACCAATTTTCGTGAAGATCGGTCAATAATTTACCAAAGGCTTTATATGAAGAAAATTCCAAAACCGTACTTTGGAAGACCGCATTTTGACAAAACATCTTCGAAATAAGATGGCAAAAAAGTTTTTAAGAAAAACTCGGTGAAAAAATCATTTTTATGAAATAATAAAATAAACCAAAATTAAAAAAAAAAATTCGTTGATAGTACAAAATTAGAAAAACGCAAGCAAAAATATTTTTTGAATGAAAATTCGTATGATTAACAAAAATTTTGTCAACTTTTTATATTTGACTTAAGATGTTTGGCCAAAATGCCACAGATAAATTCTAGATATATATGTACATACGTATGTATATAAAAATTAAAAATGTTTGTTTGTTGGGTTAGGAGTCTAAACTACTGAACCGATTTTCCTGAAATTTTTACAGTTACCTCAAGTGAGCCCCGAAAATAAAATAGGCTACTTAGTTTTTCAATAGGGGCATGGGAAGTGGTACCGTCCATAGGATGCCAATATTAAGTATCACATATCTTAAGAGCCCCGAAATTTAAATAAGATAGCAGAAGGGGAAAAGTGGTACTCCCGTAGGACGCCAATGTTAAATATCGCATATCTAAAGAACTGTTATAGTGAAAATGTTCAAACTTGGTAGGAGTCACTCTTATGGTAAACTAAATAAAAAAAGAGGATAGGCTCAGGACGAGCAATACCCCCCATAGAACGAAAATATTAAATACAGAATATCTGAAGACAAAAGTCTTCAAGTCTTAAGATAAACTGTAACTTTCAAAATAAAAATAAAGGGGGTAGGTGCATCCTGTGAGCCCCAAAAATAAAATAAACTTTTTATTTTGTCGATAGGGACAGGAGAGCAGCAACCCCATATGACGCAACGGTTGAATCAAATGTATGACTAAGTAAAGTGACTGATTCATCATCGCGCAGCCCAAACGGCTGAAGTCTATGTCATGAAATTTGGACAGTAATAAAGTCCCCCAACGAGTAGATCCACAGAAAATAGATTTTTGAAAATTTAAATATTAAGAGCGCAGGCTTGAAACGTTTGTAAAATTCCAAGAGGGCGTAGGACCTCCCAAGCAAGACAGTATTAACAACTCCATATCTGGAGAACGGTCACAGAAAAGTTTTAAAATTTAAAACAAATAACTTTTTTTAACAGTACACAACATCCGCTTAAAAGTGGGAGTGGCTCCTCCATTACAAAGATAACAGTGATCCGGGGAACGGTTTTGTACAAATATTTAGCTTGGTTATCGCTACACAGCACTTATCAAAAAGTTCGCTAGATTGGAGAAGAAGTCGTGGCGTGCCACCTCCCACCCAAAGACAATTTAGATTTCTCTATATCTGGTAAATGGTCACAGTATGTAAAAGTTTTTTAATTTGCAACAAATAGTTTGCTTTTCTTTACAAAATATCTGGCAAAAATATGGCTGATTTGGATTTGGAGAAATGTTCATGACACCTTCAAGTTTCTGTGTATCAGTAGAACGGTAAAAGTATCTGAATTTGGTACTATTCGCTTCGTTATCGATACACAAGAACTGTTTTAAAATTTTTTACTAATTTAATTTAAATGGGGGAAGCGAAGCGCACCGGGTAAAGCTACCGTATTAATTGCTGCTGTTAGTAATTATCCACTGTTTTTTTTTTTTTTGTAATACATATACATATGAAAAAAAGGTTTTTGATGCTGTTACCCTGCAGGAGATTGAACTAGTGCCTAATTAGTACCGAACTAACACAAAAATAACCAGTACTAGTTCTCAACTGTAAACTTTTCTATACCATCTTAATGCTCAAATTAGCATTGAAAATTCTAGCAGTCTACTTGTAGGGCTCCTGTACTATATTAAGTACTGGTAATCATATACACTAGTATTTTTATATAAAAACTGTAAACCCGTTAGCACTAGTACTGCTTGTTCTAGTAATTGTACTAGTGGCATTTAGACAATTAACTCTTAATCTTCTGCAGGGTATTTATCTTTTGTATTAAATATTTTATCATGGAATATTTTGTTTTTGCGATTTTTGTGTTTTTTTTTCTGATTAGATAATTTATTGTTTATGTATTTGAAAAGACTATTGAACATTTTTTATATGAGGAGGTTCCTTTCAAAACTTTACTTTCCACTTTTTGTGTTTTTGCACAATTTGAGAAATGTTGATTTGAAGGAAATCATGCCTTAAATTCTTTTATTTCTGGTGTATTTATTAAAACGTTACAAAAAAAAAAAAATTGTTCTGTTGAAAGTGGAATAGTCAAGTTTTGAAAAAAAACCTCCTGATTTGTAATAACAAAGAAGTTCTTGGCTGTTTTTAATAAAATATTGAAAATCTTTTGTTAGGTATGATAATTTCGTTGATGAAGGCACTATTTGGGAAGCGGACAATCCAAAAAAAAAAAAAACATTTTGCCGAAATTCCTTTATATTTGGCATAACTAATCCTCTGGTCGATATGAATGTGTGTGCCAAATATTTTTTGTGTGATATGCATTTGTCAAGTTATAGCGTGCCAAAGTGTTGCCGTTTTTGAAAAAGGGTTTTTTTTTAATTTTGTTAAGAACTAGAAACAAATACAACAAAAAATTCATTTAAGTAATTCTTATAGGATATTGCTTGATTTACAAAAATATATATTTTTTTTTCATCAGAAAACCCGGATTCCTTTTGATGGAAGGATTTGGGCGCAGTGAAAGGGAAAATGGGGAATAAAAATCATATTTCCGGTATCCCGGGATTACCGCTCCAAAAGAAATCCTAGGATAATTTTTATGAAAAATAAAAAAATTAAATTAGAAAAATTTTAATTTGAATTGGTCATTTCCAGTTTTGCAGACGAAAAAAAATTTGTTTAAATTTTTGAAAAGATCAAACAATTTCCTACAAGAATCCCTTATCTCAATATGCCAAACAAAAAGGAATTTCGGGAAAATATTATTTTGGGTTGTCCGCTTTTCAAATATGTTAAATTATTTATATATTCTATATATAAAAAGAAGTGTACACTTTGATGTCACCACTAACTGCGGAAACGGGTCGAGCGATTTCAACGAAAATTTCAGGGTACGTTGGGGATAGTCTGTATATGGTTTAAGTTAGACTGATTTTTGTGAAATTTTATGTGTGTATTTGTTAGAGAATAGGTCGTAAAGAATATTTTATATTACTAGAGGATGCAAAACAGGGCATAAGATCCCCCTCCCTTTATCTTATTAGCTAATCAACCGGTTTTCTTAAAATTTGGCATGCACGCACTGTTACATCTGAAAGAAAATAGGGAGTAGGGCGTGAAATAGGGCAAGAGGGGTGAAAGCTCTCCCTCCCTATAATTGGTTAACTAATCGACCGATTTTCTTGAAATTTTGCAGGAAAATAGCGTAACATCTGGAAAGAACTATAGCCTAAAATTTAAAGCTCTCCCTCCAATATTCGCTTAACTAATCAACCTGGTTTCTTAAAATCTGGCATGCAGACACTGTAACATCTGAAAGCAAATAAGGAATAGGATGTGAAATAGGGCAAGAAGGGTAAAAGCTCCCCCTCCCATTATCTTCTTAACTAATCGACCGATTTTCTTAAAATTTCGCAGGCAAATAATGTTACAACTGGAAAGTACTTTAAACCTATAGCTGTTATTATTTAGGTCGTAAAATACAGCAAGAGGGGTAAAAACTGATTTTCTTGAAATTTGGCAGGCAAGCAGTGTAACATTTGGGAAGAACTATAGCCAATCATTTTTATTATCTACTTAACTTATCAACCGGTTTTCTTAAAATTTGCCATGCAGACACTGTAACATCTGAAAGAAATAAGTTATATGGCAAAACAACGTTTAACGGGTCAGCTAGTTTCTTAAATTGATTTATCCTTTTAACTGCCTGTTCATCAATTTTTTTACGTAAACTTGTTCACATAGAATTTTATATTGAAAATATTTTTTTAAATTGTGTGTTTTTCTTAGAAACTTTCTTTGCAAACGCTTACAACGTTCGAAATTGTTAAACAGACGGACAGTATATACAATTACATTAACGTATAATTAAACATTTATTCAGAAATTTGTATTCCTTTAATTACCATTTTTTAAAGCTTCTTTTGTCTTGTTTCACTTGTAACTAAGCCCTGATAATTATTAATATAAATCAATATGTATGTATATAAAATATAAAACTAGGAAAAAGTCATATAAAACATTGAAATTCCATTAGCTTCATTGTTGTTACAAATTGCATGTGGATACATACAGACGAGTCCTTTCTACCCCATAAACAGTAGAGACAAACACTTGGTACTTTATATTTTGGAACTACTGAATAAAATACTTTACTTTTTTCCCATTTTACTCAATTGTTCTTAAAAACTCAAATTTGTTGACGTTTTTGTTTCAAAATCTCCATGAAAATTCGGCTCCACGAAAAGCCCCCCAATGAAATAACGCCCAGGAAATAACCCCCAATGAAATAAATCCCAAAAAATAGGAAATAACACCCAAAAAACAGTGAATGAAATAACATCGAAAAATAAATGAAATAAACCCCAAAGCGAAAACGAAACAGCCCCCAATATTTGAAATAAAATAACCCCAATGAAATAAACCCCATCAGCAACACAAATGAAATTATGCCCAAAATTCATAAAAGAGTCAGTTTTATCCCCCTCAAAAACCAGCTTTAAAACTGAAATAACCCCCGAATAAAAAATGAAATAACACCCAAATTATACACGCTATGAAACAAGCCCCGAATTTTAAAAATTTGTTGGGTGTTATTTCATTGGAGATTATTTCATAATTTGAAAACCCCAAATGAGGAATGAAATAATTCCCAAAAAAAATGTAAAAGGGCCCAAAAAATTGATGAAAAATGTATGAAAAAAATTTGGGGATTTTTTTTTAAAAAACTCGTATTTTGTTGTTCTTTACGAAAATTTCAATTTTTTCAACGTGTGTTAAGATAAATATGAAAAGTTAAATTCATATTTAAAAAATATCGCATGCAATAAAAATTCCATTAAAAAAATATTGCAAGCGTATTATAAAGAAAATACGACTATTTCCACGAAATTTTCAAGTTTTTATACAAAATCAATCATTTTTATTTAACATTAAAAACTAATTTGATATTTTATTAGTCTTTTTATATTAAATTTGATGATTTTTGAAAAATATTACTTTGACTGAAATTCCTATGAACAAGGCCGTGACGGATTTGGCCACAGTGTCAAAATCCTTCAATCTCAGGGAATCAAACCTAATGGAAAATGAAGACTATGGACAAGGCTACAATAATCTATAAGCACTATATCCACGCATATATACGCATGCGATATTTTTTTAATATATTTTTTATCGCATGCGATATTTAAAAAAAATTAATTTTACTTTTCATATTTATCTTCACACATGTATTTTTTCCAAAAACTCGATATTTTTACAAAAACTCGATTATTTTACAAAATCTCGATTTCTTTAACAAAAACTTATGTGCAGTTTTATAAACTGTAGACTATCTACAGCGTTGTGTGGCGAGTTGCGACAGTAACCAGCGTGTTGCCCACGCAAATAGCCTGAGAATAATCATCGAGCACTCCGTGGAATAGCGCTCTCTTCTTTTTACATAACGTTCATTGGCTTTGAGAAAGCTCTCTCACATACAGCATGGGTGTCCCGGGAAATATAATAGAGCTCATAAAGAGTCTCTACTTTGCAGTAAGGAAGGGCGTTAGCAGGGCTGCCAGATTTGACGATTTATCGTCATTTTGACGATTTGTTGTTCCGAAATTAGCAAAGTGCCGATTTGCTGATATTTTTCTAAAAAGTGACGATTTTTTTTCAGTCTCCAAAGTCCGAATAAAACATTACATTTCCTGACACGTTCGTTTTTTAATCTTAAAATGTTTTACAGCCGTAGCTTAACAAGAGCAGAAGTCGAAACGTGTTCTTTCGCTTAGCTTTAACGCTGATATGCAATAGAGTCAACGTTGTGCCAAGAACAGTAGTGATAACTTTCTTGTTTGATAAAACCAAATTATAAATAAAAATAGAGATATGAACGCTAGATTCACCAAAAAATAGCTAAATTGCCATAATTAATTAAAAATAGCGACCAACTTCACTATTAAACGAGCTCTCAAAATCGGGGTTTCCAATTGCAAAGCGTTGACGCCGCTCTATTTAGGTATGCTTCATATAAATTGTATGGGCATGACACAAGAAGTCTTAAAAAAATATTTAAATAATTCTTTTCAGAGTACAAAAACAACACTTTGTTTATCTTTTGTCAAACCATCATCGAATGAACCTTTTACGACTCTCTGTATAAATCATATTTTCAACAATTATAAGGCGAGCATATTAAGAGTTGTAAGATAACATCTGCGTGGGGCTAATACGATTTATGGCACGAATCTATGTGTTTTGGAAGAATATCACTCGTGTTACTACGAATAAAAAATGCGGTCATCACCGATCAAAGACGCACTTCATGAGAACCCAGTAGCTCTTTCTTTATGAAAATCGAACAAAAATTTGAAAAAAAACTAAATTTTAAGTTGTCCGATTTTTTGGACGATTTTTCGAAACGATAAAGACGATTTTTTTTATTTTTTATCGGGAAACTGACGATTTCCTCACAAAATTATCTGGCAGCCCTGGGCGTTAGACAGATTGTGTATTATCACCTATAATTTTCAATATAGTTCTTGACGTCATTTTGGCAAATGCAACATGTACAAATAGAGGCGTAAGCTTACTCAGACGATATTTGCCTTCTTGGTCACAGATACTCCGACATGCAAGAAAAACTTCGTACTATAGAGGAAATAACCGCAAGAGTGGGACTATATACTCTATAATACTCAGCCATTTCTCTTGCGAAACCAACATGCAGAAGATTTAACACATTTTAACATCAATCTTTTGAATACCACCCACTAAATACCCATCCAGTTCGAGATACATAGACGTAAGTGACCCCGGATTGGCCATACGCGTAAAAAGCCACCCGACGACATTAGCAAAATGGCCATTAACTGGAATCCCCAGGGGCAACGACGTATTGGAAGGCCTGCTCATTACTTGGAGGAGACAGCTGGATACCGAAAAAGGAATTTCAGGACGCAGCTGGAGTTAAATAAAACATATTGCGAATGAAAGAGATGCTTGGAAGAACTTTGTTCTGGGCCTATGTTCCTGATAGGATATCTCAAAGGGACCACTGAAGGACACAAGGGAGTGAGGAGATACAGGATATAATATTTATACGGTTTTCACAATACACATTTAATCACTTATATTGTAAAAACCGCACATAAATTTCAAAAGAACTCGATTTTTTTTTTACAAATACTTGATTTTTTACAAAAATGCGTTTCACAAAAATTCAGACAAACACTTTTCACATAAAAGCTTGAATATTGCACGAAAACTTGTTTCTTCACAAGGACTCGGTTTCATAACACAAATTTAACTTTTCCGCAAAAAAACTTGGTTTTTGTTTTTTATACAAAACTCGGTTCTTTCATACAAACGTGTTTAGTTTTTAATTTAAAATTTTTGCCCAAAAAATCTTGGGGTTTTACAAAAATTAATTTTGTTTTACAAATTTCAAAACCATGTTTTTTTGTATTCAACTTCAATATTTTTTAAGAAAATAGTACTTTTTTCTTTATAAAAATTCATTATATTTTTATTTAGGATTTCTAAAGAGAAAAGTGGACATTTTTGCCCCATCAAATTGTACTGCTTCTCATCGCTGTTCCCCTTTAACTTTTTTCTGCATGTCCTTATAGAATGATTTTTTTTTGTATTCCTTCTATCAACCACATGCAAGGACATTTTTAAAAAAATGTGCAAATAGTCTGTTTATAAAATAAACTTTAGGAATACATTTTTTTCTATTTCTAGTAGTTTTTTTTTCATTAATTTTATATATGTACCTTCTTTCTTTTCGTTTTGATTTTATAAATGAATCTACTCCCACTTACTCTTCTACCATCACAATGCCAGTCTTTCGGCCTGTCTGTCTGTCTGCCTGTTACCTATATATTCCTTGGTTTTATGTCATTGTTGTTGCCATCGTACTGCAGACAGTTTTCAACAAGTATTAATAAGAACAACAACAACACCAACAGGAACAACAACTAAACTACATCCCTGTAGGAAATGTCACTAGTGAATCTGTACTGATTTACTATTGACACAGTCACCAGTACAAGTGACTTATTATACCCCAGTCAATGTTATTTACTATAGACATTTAACATGTGCGTGTCATTGGAAATCTACTACTGACGTTGGCACTACTGACAAGGTACTGACTAGGTAGTTCCTTTGGGAACATATGAAGACATTGGAACCAGGGAATCACTAGTACATTTAAGTAAATGTAGTCTACACTTTTGGTACGAATACGAAATCATAACAATATTTTTTTATTATATATTCAACTTTTATAGGAATTGTACTTCTCAGTTGTTATTAATAAACATTTTTGCGTTTCAAAGCCAAATATAGTGGCAAATGTAGTGAAGTGTAGACACTATGCAGACAATGTCACCAAAATAGTCGACAAAACTGGTGACTTGGAGACACTTGCACCCAGGTTTCCTTCAGGGATTGTACACTACACTTTTAATACAGAGAAAAAGAATGTGCTTTAAATATACAATTTCATGCTTCTGCATTCGAATGCAGCTCTACATTACACTCATACACACGTAAGTAATAGGGAGATCGATCGAATAGGATTCGACCGGTTTTAACCGGTTATTTTAGTTTTGCCCAAGTCGAATATTTGAAAACGCCATTTTTCGAATATCGAATAAACCGGTTATTTTAGTAATGTGTAATTAATATACGTTTTCCTTACTTTTGTTAAAAATGTATCCGTAATTTAAGTACTAAAAAGTACTTAGCAATTTGACAGCATTCTAAATACTATATGGGACCTTCTCCGAGAAAAGGGACCTCTAGTGTGTCAAAAAACGGTTTTGGACTTAAGAGTGGATGCGTTTTTCACAAAACTTCATTTTCACACACTAGGCCCCTTTTCTCGGAGAAGGTCACATACATATCTTTATAAAGATGCCATCTCTGGTGATAATTTCGAACTGATTTAAAAGACAATGGTGCTTAAACGGCCCTAAAATGATAAGTTGCAAAGGTTCTTCAACGTCACGACTTATAAATAATCACTTTTAATTAGTCTACAAGCTTGACATAAATATACGCCAAGTAAAACTTGACCCTGTTCCAAGTAGTTTTTAAGAGAATGCAAGTAATACTTTACTAAAATATGTTGCCAATAATGAATGAAAAACTCTTAAGTAGTTCTAGCATGTCTTCATGCTTAAAACTACACCATACCGGCGAAATCAACGATATGGAAAAATTCTTAAGTTTTATTTATTAAATTACCAAGAACTTAAAACAAAATTGAAGGAATCAAACAATGTCATAAAAGGTTTTAAATTGTGTTTGACGAATTGACAGATATTTCATACAAAAAGCATCTTCATATTACTATTGTTTTGTCTGCAACTTTTCAAAAATATGGCTGAAGTTTACTGATTCATATGGACATGCTACAAATTAAAACTCATTTAAAATAAATTTGGGAGAATATCTCAAATAATAAATTAATATTAAATTCCTATAATTTTTTAAAAGCAAAGTTTTTCAAAAAATCTAAAGTTCACACCTATTAAATATTTGACGTCCTACACGTAACCACTAGTTTTCATAAAGCATTGTTTGCTTTTGCAAAACGTTTGGCTAGAGCAAACATTATTTAACGGTTTCTTAACTACATTATACATAAATACAATTATCATCTTAGACATAAAGTTTAGCAAATTAATAGAAATTGTTAAAAAATAAAGCTTAAGTTTAATCAGTTTACTGGTCACGCTTTTTTTTTTTTTTTTATTTTATCGTCAAATATTTGTTAGATCTGAACATACCTTAAGTCATATCTACATATGGACACTTTCAAGATTGTAAACGGGACATTCGCACACGTTTATATTGACAAAACTGTAAAAAAAACCTGATTTTCATTTTTTAAATTAATGATTCTTCAAACTCTCAATTAGCTCTTTAATTTCCGCAAATGAAATTTTTCGCTTACTGTCGTGGTTGCCGAGATAATTGCAAAAAACCAGTGATTGTAAACGGGACAAAAAACGGAAGTGGGTTTTGAAGGGGTAACCGTTTAAACAGTGATTTCTGCGAAACCTGACACAATATTTTATTGGGATTAATTTTAAAATGTTGCGTACTAATGTGCCCTAAAAATGGTTTCGATTTCAAAATAAAATATGAATTTCATTTTTTTAAATAAATTGTTAAAGAAATTGTAAACGGGACATTGTAAACGGGACATTGTAAACGGGACAATTTTTCCAACATGATTTAAAATTTTTTTATGTTGCTATTTATAATCCTTTATATAAGAAACTTAATAAAAAATGTTTTTCAGATCATAAATATGCCTTAGATTAGAGTATTGTTGTTCCAAATGCATATTTTCTAATATACACAAGTATGTATGTGCTAAAAGTTGTAGTACTTCGTTTACCATTTATCTTTTTTTTTCGAATCAATTAATTTATACGCATATATTAAAAAAATTCCTAAATAAATCTTGAAAAGAAAAAATTTTTTTTTCTATTTTTTGTGGTTGACGTTTTTTTTGGAAATAGCCATATGTATTTTGTTGGTTGCTTACCTTCGTAAATTGTTTTGTTTTTATTCTAATTAACTTTTTTGTTAAAAAAACTAATTTGATTTTTGTATTTTTATGTATTCGAATCAAACCCGGTTTTTTTTAAATAGCAACTATTCGCAATATTCGAAAACCGGTTATTGCAAAAAAGTCGAATAATCGATCTCCCTAATAAATATATGCTCGCATCCCAGCAAATACGAAGTAAATTCTTTGATATGAAATGACTAAATTATTTAATATGAAGCACAATTCTTCTCTAACCTTTTTTAATTATTTTATTTGAATAAAAACTTTTGAAACTTCTCATTTCTATTTGCCTTTAATTTGAAATAACATATATGTATGTGAACAATATAAGTACAAAAGACAAACAAAAGACAAACAAAACCAAACCAAACCAAACGATATTTTATTATATATTTTTGTGTTTTACAGCCTGTTCATCGATTTCGAACGTTAACGTTCGCATAGAAAATTATAAGTAAAACAAAAACAATATTCGAAAATTTGTTTTTGTTTTTAATGTAGTTTTCTATGCGAACGTTGACGTTCGAAATCGTTAAACAGAATTTTTAAATGTTAGTTAAGCGTTTGAAGTCTTCGTTCGCAAATAGATGGAAGTTTGTTGCACGATCGCGACGCTACGCCATGACAATCCTCAAAATAAAAAAAAGAGCAAAGTACTTCGTCTTTCCAAGAATTTGAGAACGAAAAAATGCAATTTCAACTTTTAGCATAGTACCGAATTGCTGACAGGTTATCATCATCATCATATATATTAATAGGCAAGTGGATTGCTTTTGCTCCCTTTAACGACTACACTATACATTGGATCATTGGAATGATATTTTTTGGTGGAATGTGCCAATTTACATTTTTTAAAATCGGTTCAGTATTTTAGGAGTTATATGTAGGCGTTAGAAAGTGTTACTAATACATAGAAAATACTCATATACGTGTGGGCAAAAAAAATGTAAACAAATAACAGAAACACAGTTTTATGCTTCTTTTTATGTGTTTATGCGTAGTAAAAAGAACAGCAACATAGGATTTTTCTCCTATGCCTTAAATTAGAGAGCAGTAGAAAATAAGAAAAAGAGACGGACAATTGTAAATATCTTGTTTTCTTTTGGAAAATTTGTTGTTTTAAAATGTTGCCGTTGATTTTAATATGAATAATTTTAAATGTTACCGTTGATTTCTCGAACAATTTCAATGTTAAATTATTAGTATGGTTACAATGTTATGAATGGGTGTATTATATTTATTTTAAAACAATTCGGTGGTGCTTTACTTTTTTTTTGAAATATTTTATGGTGTTACTTTAAATTAATTAGTGTTTGGTGTTAATTAGTTTAGACTTGATTTTAGTGACTAATTTCATAATTGTATGAATACCTATTTACAAATATTGTACTGATGTGTGTAATAAATAAAACTATTGACCATGGGCAATCACGAATTTCTGCAATGAGGTTAAGATTCAAGTTAAAGTTATCTGTGGCGAATTTTGTCTAAATATTTTCATCTATATAAGATTTTTTCGTCTCCAAGTGATTTTAGGGAGGGGGTTTATATGGGGCCAATGGCTAAAATGGACGTACCATAGTAGCTGTTATCGATGCCAAATTTTTATTTATACCAACATTTCTAACGAAGTTTTATCATTTGTGTTACTTGTATGGGAGCTATGGTCAAATATGGATTGGTTCCAATAATATTTTTGGGTCAAATTCGATGTAAATACCAATGTAATCTGATGGTTAATGGGCACAAACTTATATTCCGGAAAGATGTTTGTATGAGGAATAATGTGTTATTTTGGACCAATTCTTACAAATTATGTTCAGGTTAGGTTCAGAAGGGTTATGTGCCCAAGGGCACACTTCCACTCGGAGACCAGTACGGTCCATTGTGGAATTATAATAAGCACCATTTTTTTTTCAGCACAAACGCATAATATACATTCTACCTTTGGTAGTATGGGTAGAAAAACCAAAGAAAATTAAAAATGATTACAATCTTTCTGTTTTAATACCCACACTGCCATAGATAGAGAGGATAAAAATATTGGTTCTGAACGCCCGTTTAGTGTTCCAATAGATTAAGTCCGCTTGGCTGGCTGGCATACACTAAACAAAGTCTTTATTTCTTGAATGCAGTCAATTGTGCCGACAGCTGGCGCACACTAGTTTAAATAAATGCATAAAGAATTTTTATTAAAAAAAAATATTTTTCTTATATGTTCCACACGGCGTTGCCGTTGTAACCCTAAAGTATCACTTTTGACCCTTTTTCATGCAAATGACACTTTTTGTGACCTTTTTTTTTAATATATCCCTGTGTATCATTTTAACAAAATTTATGACACTTTTTGAAAATAAGTACAAGTTTTCATATTTCTTACGAAAGTTCCCATGCATTTTTTGAACATGCATATAAAAATTGGTAGCATGCCATAACGTCCAGTGTCCACAGACCCTATTTACATACAAACAAACAAACTTAAAATAGAAACTTGTGAGTCCATGCTTTCCTCTCTCAATTTACTCGAATCGGAGCTGGAAGAATAGATTCCAAGTGAATAATTCATTACAAACTATAGAATAAGTATTTATTTCTAAAAAGTGATAAAAATTATGAAAGGTAATTTCAATTTTTGGGAATACAAAATTTAAATTTCAAAAGATTTTGTTATTCGTGCTAAATTCCCAGTTTTTATTATTTTGTATTCCCAAAAATTGAAATTACTTTTTGATAATAAACAGGCAGGTGCACGGCCTAAAAAACACTTAATTGACAACATCTTTTGTAAGTTGTTGTTGTTTTTAATTTTGTTTTTCCTAACCTACTTACAACTACAATTAATGTTGAGAGAATTTCAACTAATTGTAGCGGGGAATGTAAGATGAGATGAACGCACTGTTTATTGTTGATGTTGTTTTGTTTAAGCTTTGATATTATTACAAGTAGAACTGTTGCTATAAGTCTTATACGTTTAACATTTTTATTTGGTTTAATATCTTTAGTTTTTCTAAAATCTTTATGGATGAAGTTTCCTGATGATCTGGCCTAAGCAACCAGTGAAATGCGCATAGGAATAGCTTATCCCATCAACAATAAATTTCAAGTGTTTTTATCAAGAATAAAAACTGGGAATTGAGCACGAATAACAAAAACTTTTAAAATTAAAAATTTTGTATTCCCAAAAATTGAAATTACTTTTTGATAATAAACAAGCAGGTGCACGGCCTAAAAAACACTTAATTGACAACATCTTTTGTAAGTTGTTGTTGTTTTTAATTTTGTTTTTCCTAACCTACTTACAACTACAATTAATGTTGAGAGAATTTCAACTAATTGTAGCGGGGAATGTAAGATGAGATGAACGCACTGTTTATTGTTGATGTTGTTTTGTTTAAGCTTTGATATTATTACAAGTAGAACTGTTGCTATAAGTCTTATACGTTTAACATTTTTATTTGGTTTAATATCTTTAGTTTTTCTAAAATCTTTATGGATGAAGTTTCCTGATGATCTGGCCTAAGCAACCAGTGAAATGCGCATAGGAATAGCTTATCCCATCAACAATAAATTTCAAGTGTTTTTATCAATAATAAAAACTGGGAATTTAGCACGAATAACAAAATCTTTTGAAATTTACATTATGAAAGGTTTTTGTAAAAGTATCTTCTTTTTTTGGTAATATGACTAATTTTGGAATGCACCTGTGAATTGTTTTTTAGTTTTAACATTGATTTTTAATTTAAGTATGTATAATTACTTTTATTTTAGTCTTATACATATATTTAATTTATGCATACTAATAAACTTTGAAACTTTTTTTCTTCAATACCCTTTTCATGAAACTTTTTCGAAATTTTCAACGGCAACCCTGGTTTAACATTTGAGAATTACGTTTGAAAGCAAGTGGAAAATAAATGCATTTCTCAATTTGAAAATAATTTCCCTTTTTTGTGGAGAATACTATGTATGATTTTCAAATGCTTTTCAAATCATAAGCACACGTTTCTCGTTTGGGAAAAGTTTTGCTTTTAAATCCTTTTCAATTGGAAATCAAATCTCCGTGTTTGTTGGGATGTCTAATATGAATCTGTGTGGCTATGAATGTTTCAATCTTTGTGTGTGTGTGTTTTGTCTCTATTAGCTGTTTATTTAAATTATGAGTTGTGTTTAAAGTACATGCATTTTGTCTTCTTTTTGCTTTTCGCCTCCGCCTAATAACCACCCCTGCTCATCACCATTTATATTGCAGAAAATTCTACTTGAATTATGTTATTGAATTTGTACGATGATTTGATTTATTTTTATGATTTTTCTTTTTTTTTTTCAAAGCCTTTTTGCAAGCGAGACCAATAAAAACAACAAAATATTATCGACTTGTATTTTATAAAGGATATTTATTTTTTCTTTTTTATATATTTTATTTTTCCCTTTTTGCCTTTAATTTGAAATTATATGTACATATATGAACAATATAAGTACAAAAGAAAAAGAAATAAGCTGCTTTTTGTTCTTTACAAAGAGAGTTTTAAGTTTATTCGCATTTGCTTTGGTTATTAGACTATTTAAATAAAATATTGAATAGAAATAAAAATGTTATTGGGAAAAAGGAAATCCGTTGTTTTTTACAAAAACTTTATTGTTTTCGCGGTATTTAGGTATCAATAAAATCTCAATTTATGACAAAAAATATCGGTTTGGTTTAAAAATGAAATTGAAATTTAAGAAAAAAAAATTTTTTTATTCACAAATACTTGCTTGTTTTTTTTTTTACAAAAACTTGTTTATTTTTACGGAAACTCGTAAAACAAAACAAAAACAATGAAAACAATTTCGCCATAAAAATAGATTTTTCGGTTTCAAAAGTTATGTAAAATAAAATACACAAAGAGCCGTGATTTGGATGAAACTTTTAATATATTCTAATGCCTGTCGTTTAAATGACCGCCTCTAGATTGGTTGCAGCAGTCGATCCTTTTGAGGTTCTTTTCGACAACTTTTTCGCACATTTCGCGCGGTAACTGACGATTACTTAGCGCATGTTGGATTTCAAATGTGCCAACGGATTGTCCGCATAGGCACGGTCTTTGATGTAGCCCTAAAAAGTCTAACAACGTCATATCGCATAATCTTGATGGCCAATTGACATCGCCAAAACGTGAAATTATACTTTGTGGAAATTTCCCTTGCAATAAACTCAAAATCAGTCGTGTTTTATGGCTCGTGGCACCGCCTTATTGTTCACCAATCCTCGCCAGAAATTTTCGTAAAAAATTAAGTTTTTAACATCTGAATTTCTGAAATTCCTAAATTATTTCAGATATCCCATTACCAGAATCCTTTTAAGAACTATTTTCTTATGTGAAACCGGTTCCAGTTATCAGCCAGCAAAGAAACCAAAAGCAGCCAAATTTAAAAGGTTTGAGCAAAAACTTTTCCCAAACGTTTGCTGGTTGATTTGCTCCTTATAGTGATGATGTTTTTAAATAAAAAGACATGTTTTTTATAAAAACTTAGTTTCTTTTTTAAGAAAATCGTTTCACAAAAACTTTATATTTTAAAAATATACAAAATTTTCATTTTATTGTATAATTAAGCATGAGCGGCGTTGCCATGATTTCACTGCTGGCATCTCAACTTCAGTCAGTCGTCATCCGTAATCGACCAATAAAACTATGCTGTTATCTTGAAGCACTTGGACCCATTGTCTTAATAAGAAGTTAACTTTACCCTATTCCAATAACTAAACTCTTGCTGAACATTTCCTTTTTTTTTTCAATTTAAAAAAAAGCATTATTTGAAAATTTTCATAACTTTCCTTCCATTAAGCAGTGTGTTTTACAATTATCGTTTTTATGTAACTACTAAATTTTCTCGTTACTTAAACATATAAATAAAAGCAACTATAAATTCAAAGAAATCAAAAAGTATTATCTGCATAAATCATTAAAAAATTTTCTTTTAAAACACAAACAATTAATAGCGGATAATAATGTAGATGAGTCATTATTGTTATTATTATTGTGAGAAGCCCAATATTAAACTTTTTAATAGAAAACAAGAGATCATACTGGGCTGGCTTCTTTGTTTCATACATTAACAGAAATATTTAATAAATAAAATTTCATTTAATTACAGTTTTTATTACACTTAATAAAAAACGAAACCCTTATAAAATTCATACAATTAAATGAATAATAAGTGTCGATAACCTCCTCCTTTTAATATAAATCAGTAAACAAATTTATAAATTAATAAAAACAAAAATAATACTAAACTTTTCTAAAAAAAAAACTCCTTAAAAATTTTTACAAAACATCCAAAAACCCCTACCACTTAAGGAAATAAAACACTTTTTACAACACAAATTGCAACAAAACCAAGAAATTCCTTAAAACTAACAACAAATTCATCAATACAATAAAACTTTCATTAAATTAATTAAAACAAAACAAAGAAAATCATTAAAAATGGGTTGCACTACATCAGCAGAAGAACGCGCTGCCATACAACGTTCCAAGCAAATTGAGAAAAATCTTAAAGAGGATGGCATACAAGCGGCAAAGGATATTAAATTATTGCTTTTGGGTAAGTAAATCTTTTTTATTTTAATTAAGCTTTTCTTAATTTTTTTAAGGGAAGATTCTAAAATATCATCCAGACCAAAATTTGAAGACACAACATTTTTATATTTTATGAACCTAGAAACATTCTGTTAGGCTAACAGCATAACGTTAACCACTGAACTGAACTTATGTGAACGATTTTATGAGGGAAGAGTCCAAATTTCTGAAGATATAAAATATTAAGGGCCGATGTTGATTTTGAATAAAACACAAATTATTTAGGAAATTATTTTCAATTTATTTTATTATGATTTCATTTGCGATTTCAAGTAAAATTCGCAAATGTTCAGCGTTTGGCGATTGTCAGAACATATCAGATAAGTTGCTCCTTCGGTTGCCAAATTGTTGATAAGTCCTCCAACTTACTCTGTTAAGAATTCAGATGATGGCAAACAATGGAGCAACTTTTTGTTCACAAATCCTCTTCATTTTTGTTGCCCCCTGTTAACTCTTTTTCCAGAAATCTGGAGTCATCCCCAGAAAATTTTAAAGTGTAAATTGTCAAAAAGTACTCCAACTTACTCTGTTAAGAATTCTGATGATGGCAAACGATGGATTGGTCCTATTGCAGAAATCTGGACGCATCCTTCATATATATAAAATAGGATGTGTGTATTTGTGAAGTCTGATTTTTGATTTTCGGTCTGCGGGCGGAGGGGCGTGGCAAAATCCAATTTTCATATTGCACCACCAATGACATCTATATAATTTGGACGAGTATTTCTTTAAAATGATCGCCATGGTCCAACTTAGGTTTTTACGGAAAGAAAATTTTGCCTCGTCCACTTTTACGCCCACTTTTTTCGATTAACCTAAAATCAAAAAACTGCTCCATCGATTTGACTAATTTTTCTTTTAACTGTTCGTATTTATCCATTTTACGTTTTCATCGATAGAAAAAAATTACCACGCCTACTTTTACGCCCACTTTTTCTACTAAGCGCATAATTAGAGACCGATTTGGACGATTTTTTCTTTAAAATGATCGCCATGGTCCAATTTAGGCTTTTACATATAGAAAGTTCTCAGCCAAAATCCGACAGATGGCGTTATACGTTGACTTAGACTTTGCGCAATCTGATAGGTGTCATTTTGCCATTAAAAATTGGGGCGAGGCGAAGTTCGCCGGCTCCGCTAGTCCTTCATAAAAGCGTTATCATAAGTTATGTTAAGTGGTTAACATTATTCTGTTAACATAACAGAATGTGCCGAGGGTTATAAATTTTAAAATTTAGCTTTACAACCATTTAAAAATAATCCTTTTTTTTTTGCGGAAATGCCTGTAATGTAATTTACTTTTTCCCTTTTTTATTATTCCGCCATTTAAGAACATCAAACAATCTAAATCTGTCTCAATAAATATTAAAATTGTCACATTATCGTTTAGTTTTAGTTTTCTTAGTTGTATAAAAAAAATTAACCTGTATAATTTTAACCCATTTGTGTTCATTGTTTCTAAGTCATCATTGACAATAGTTAAAGTAATTTAACACTACACATAACCCCACTTTAAACTGCATGGAAAAGCACCTAGAATCCAACAGCAACTGGAGCAGCTGCTGCCCCAACCCTAGCAGTAACAGCAGTCTCAACAAGAAAATCACAACAAAATATTTGTTTTATTTTTTTTTGTTTTTCACAATCATAAATAAATGACAATAACAATTGTGTGATGAAGTATAAAAGCTCGTTAAATGGTGAATATTTTGTTTGTGTTGTATTAAAAAAAAAATACAATTTTTTTTACTAAAAGCAATAATACACTGTTTTCCGCTGTGCTCCTAATCAGAGTTGCCAAGACCAAAAAATTTTTAACCAAATAGTTAATAATAACAAAAAAATTAACCAAAAGTGGTCTTTTATAAATACAGAAAAAATTCTCTAAAATTTTTCACTAATTTAAGCATAAATCAAAAATAAAATCAGTTTTAATTAAATATTTATTCAAGTGAAATAAACATTTAATCACTTGAATTAAAGGTTTAATAACGTGAATTAAACGTTTAGTTGATACTGTTTATTTTTTTACTGGTGTAAATTTAATTAATTTTTTAATTAATTAATTTTAATTCATATTATTTTCTGTGTACAGATTTTAGCCCAGTGAAAGTGGATTTGTATTATTTCACTGTATCGTTTTTCTAGAGAAGTGTTTCAGTTAGACCTATAAACCATTCAAAGTAGCAGATTATGGCCATCTACACTTCAAAATAGATAAATTATACAGTTACATTGATGGTCTGTTACAGTTTAATCTTCAAAAAAAGATTCGGACTCGTCCAGTGACGAAGGAAATAAAAAATTTAATATTGGAAAGAATACTGCTTCCAAACATATGTTGGAAATAATAGAGCCTCATTTAAAAAAAGGGAACGTTTGTTCCGAACACAATATAATTTGCAGCAACATTGCGTTTTTTGGCCCAGGGATCGCACCAGCTCAGGGTTGGAAATTATTTCAAATTTGGACTGTCCGAGACTCTGTAAGTCATGGAGAGAGAACTTTGTCCACAATGGACAAACTTCGACATGACGGAAGCTGATAAGAATAAGACTAAGTCTCATTTCTTTAAAAACCAGCATTTCCAGGTGCAATTAGCTGTGTGGACGGAACCCACATCAAAATTTTTGCTCAAAAAAAAAAAAAAAACAAAAAATATATTAAGAACACAACACAAATGTAGAAAAATATCAAAACCGCCGCAGAAATCAAAATTAAAGCTAACAATCACGTTACATTTTTTTTAAAATGTTTAAAACACAACACAAAGCCGCACAAGACGACAAAATCAAAGGCAACTACAGACAATATCAACGTCGATTTTTCTTACAGTCATCAAAATATGGCAATATTGATAACGGGAAAACGAAATTGAAACAAAACATAAAAAACGGTGTTGTGTTCTGTTGACGATGCCAAATATAATAAGGGCGATTGGCTTCCAATGCTGCAAGAGATGCTGGTTTGCCAGCCAGTATAAACCAATGATTTAATATTGCCACAAAAAAGTAATCCAGAGGCGTTAAATCGGACAAAAGAAGGGACTGAATAGTACCAGTTCTGGAAATAAGTTGCCACCAAATTGATTTTGCAATAAATCGATTGTTAAGCGCACTTATGTCAAGTTGCGCCATTGTTGATGTTGTGAAACTGATCAAATTTAGGAAACAAGTATTGACGTTGAATGCACCAATGCCAAACACAATTAACTACGACAGCAAAACGCATTTTTGAATACCCGGATTATTATTTTTTTTTTAATTATTAAAGATAATGATAATTAAAATTTTATAGGAAAAATTCAATAAATTTAAATTTTGAATTACATGTAAATTATATTACCACGCCTGAAAAGGGAAACCAAACTGGAAAAAAGTACACAAATTCCCTTTGCAGAAAATAGTAACCAAATTTGGTCAAAAATAACCAAGACGGCATCACTGCTCCTAATCTCATTTTTAAAAAAAAAATCCTTTTGCCCCCCTTGCAAAAAATTATATAACAAATTTTGTCAAACAAGAATTTTTCTATAGAAAAATTATTTGTTTTTCACGTCGAAGAGAAAACTCTGCTAAAAACAGATATTTTTTTCTAAAAAAATTATCACTTTTTCTGTAGATAAATGATTAGTCTTTGGTAAAAAAAAAAATCATCAATAGATCATTTTTTGCTGAAGAAAAAATGTTTCTCTAGAAAATTTATAAGTCTTGGGTAAATAAATCATTCTTTGCTAAATAGAGATTCTTTTTATGAATAAAGTATATGTCTTTGCCAAAGAGACGCCTTTTCCGTAGACAATTAAGCAATTTGCGTTAAAGAGAAAAACTTTTTATGGAAAAATTTAATTTAATTTTTAAAATTATCACTCTTATATTTTTTTTTTATGAAAAGAATTACCACTCTTTATCAAAGAGAGAAAAAATTACCACTCTTTGCTAACGAATGAATTTTTTTATTAAAAAAAATTAACACTCTTTGCTAAAGACAGCATTTTTCTATATAAAAATTGCCAGTTTTTGCTTGAGGGAGAATTTGACTATAGGAAAATAATCACTATTTGCTAAAAAGAGAATTTTTCTAAAGAAAAATGATTCCTATTTGCCAAAAAAGAAAGGAAAATTCGCTAAATAAATATTTTTTTTATAAAAAGAGATTCTTTTTCGGATAGAAAATAGAGTTTTTCAGTCAATTTGTCTTTGGCGAATGAGAGTTTCGTAAAAAAAATTCTCTTTAGGATAAAAGAGGATTGTATAAACAAAATTTGGTTGTGGAAAGGAGTTTCGTTTTAAAACAATCTTTTTCAGAAAGAAGAGTTTTGTAAGGAATACCCCCTTATGCGAAAAAAGTTAAAGTTCACATTAGTTAACCAACACATAAAATCCCATTAACTTTTGCTGGGCTTAATGCGTTGGTTAACTGTGAACTTTAATTTTTGTTTTTTGTATTACGTTGTATATCTCTATTATTTTTATTTCAATAAAAGACAACTTTTAATAAACAAATTTCTTGTTCGAAACAAAAAGATCCCTGTATCCATTTTTTCGAGGAATATATGTAGGGCTGGGCAGTATTTGAAATACGTGTATTTGAAATACGTACATATTTTGTATTTGTATTTTAAATACATGACGTGCAAGTATTTTGTATTTGAAATACATGCAATAAATAGAAGTAGTTTGTATTTTGTATTTTAAATACATAAAAAAATGGGAGTGTTTTGTATTTTAAAAACATAGTTTACAAAATATATTTTGTCAGTTTATTGATGGTTGTTTGCATTTTGATCTACCAAAAACTAGAATCGTTAAAAAACATGACTATCAGAACATGGAAATATCAGAAGTAGAAGCACCAGTAAAGAAGACGATGATTTTGTTGTTTCAGTTTCCTCAGTGACAAGAGCAAAGACATTATCACTCTTGACAGCTATCAAAAATATAGAATTTAATACAAGTTTTTGCTCATCAGGACCTGTAGAAAGATTATTTTCTTCAGCAGGTTTCATTTATTCTTCAACAAGAAACTGTTCCTCTGTTGCTTCATTCAAAAATCTGATATTAATGAAAGGAAACAATTGTTTGGTTTGAATAAAAATGGTGTATTTTGTATTTTATATACACACATGTACATGACGTGGAAGTATTTTTAATACATACAGATGTGTAAGTATTTTGTATTTTAAATACATAACCTGAAAGTATTTTTTATTTTGTATTTTAAATACATGACCAGCAATTTTGTATTTTGTATTTTAAATATCGCAAACCATGTATTTTGCCCAACACAGGTTATATGCAATAAATTTCTTTTAAGGAAAATAGAATTAAAAAAAACTTCTATTAGGAAAAGAGAGTGAAATCTTCATTTTAAATAAGCAATAATTTTGAAATAGTTTTTTTTGGAATTCGCATGGAAACGGTGTATGTTTTCATACTAGTACTTCACTTTACTATTTTGTTTTTTGTTTTAATTTTTGTTTATAAATTTTTATAGGGCTGTTATTTAAAGTCATATGTACTTCAAACAGTTGCACGCTATTTTTTCTCTACTTGATGGTTGGTTACGGCGACAACAACAATTACAGCAAAGTTGATGATTGCTGTGCTATTGCTGTAGTGTATGTTTGTTAAATTGTTGCTGTCGTTGGTCCCATCATGTAAACAATGTATTTAAATTTCGGCACACATGCACTTATGTATATGCGAGTTGAAATGTGTTCGTTGTTCTTTATAGTCCAACCGACCTAAAGGCATTGCAGCGACATCGACATTAGCAGCAACAACTACTGCAATATCAACCAACAACTTTATAACTAAACCTTTAACAAACAACACGACAAGATAAAAATCAACAATTATTTCAATTGTTTTTTTTTCTGTTTTGCCGTTTTTCCCAAAGTAGATTTCTCAACGGCAACAACAACAATGAAACAACATGCAACATTGCAATGGGAAAATAAAAAAAATTGTTGAAGCTTTCTTTTGTCACTCTCTGCATAAGACTCAAGTGCAGACGTAGAGCGCCTGACAGGGTAGTGCATGGCTTGGAGTGTTGAAACCCTGACAACTAAGTATTTTTTTACTAGAATGGAGCAGCATTTACAGCACAATAGCAAGTAGTTGTTGCTTGGGTTGGTCTCTGCTAAGCAATAGGCATAGATAGACAGCAGCATCATGACAATATCAGTCATTTCTATTGTTCTTGGTTGACAGTATGTGTTGTCGGTGCAATGAGAAAAAAGCTTAAACGAGATAAAAAAAAACTACGTCATACGAGTTGATGATAAATTCTAGTAAATATATTTATGATGACAAACAACAACGTCAAAATCGGTAACACCGAGAAAAACAACAAAGAAATGCTTAAGATTCCAATGGATTTATGTTGTATAATAATGTTATTGGAATGTAAACATTGATAGCTCGAGTTAAAGACCTTTTTCTTTTGACTTTTAATATCAATAGGAACAAGTTTCTTCGACCCGCTTAAGGGCGACCGAACAACTTGTGTATACGGTAGTATTATAAGGGGTATTGACTGTACATCATTTCGAGATTAGTTTTTAATGGAAAACCGTGTATTAATTTAGAAGAGGACGGCTGGTTAGCGGGACTCCGATCTGACCATAAACATGTTTTTATACTGATGGTTCCAAAATGAAAGAGGGAGTTAGAGCTGCAGTCTACTGTCAGGAGCTGGGTATTCGGAAAAGCTTCCCAATTATTGTAGTATGTATATTCCAGACGGAAATATTTGCAGCCAAAGTGGCCGCTGATTTAGCGCGAAATTTTATTACTAGGAACTCACTATCAAGGCGATATCCGCTAAATATACATATTCTTCGATCGTCCAGGACTGTAAGGCCTTAATGTATAGACTTGGTGCCAAGTGAAGAAACACTTAAACGAAAATAGGAAAAAATTCAAAATAGTGCATATGCTAAAAATTGAAAAACCCTCGTCTCGAGTTCGAAATTATTAGAAAAAAAAACATTCCCGCCAAAAAAAAAAAAATAAGAAAAAGTTTTAAATTTAAAAAAAAAAAAATTTTTTTAAAAAAACAAAAAAAAATTTTCCAACGATTAATTAAATAGCTATCGAAGCTACTTGGGACAAATTTTGCTAATACTACATTTACACCTACGCAAAATTTAGTACTTACGAGATTTCGAGCCAAATCTAGTTGTTTTTGACTAGATTTCCCATACAAAACAAAATCTACTTCGTGACTAGATTTCAACGAAATCTACTCAAAATCTAGTAGTACTTAATGATGCAACTATGGTTTTTTCAATATAGCACTAAAAAATACCTCCCTGCACAAGAAAAAATGAAAAAAAATAAAAAAAAAACAAAACAAAAATTGTTAAAAAAAAAATTAAAACGTTTTATAAAAATTGTAAAAAAATAGAAAAAAGCGAAAAATATTGATAAAATAAATATCGTTTATTATTAATAAAAGGTAATGCAAATTTTTGAACGTATATTTCATTTTGTGTTTGTATGTGTAACGAAAAACTTTTAGTCAGTTGTTTTGTTATAAAAATAAAATCTCGCTAATGTCAAAAAAGTATAATGTAAACGCACTAGATTTCGAAGAAGATTTTTAATCAAATCTACAAGATTTCGGCCTAATGTAAATGTAGTATAACATCAATAGGTAACATGTTACATGGATGAGAAAGAACACTTGTAAGGCCAAAATGCCAAACTTTGACCCCCTCTAACTCAGAAACTTTTTGACCGATCAATTTCAAAATTGGGTCACTTGAAATGAAATCCCCCATATACATATATAAAGGGTCCGCCAAATAACTTTTTTTTTTTGAAAATGCTAAAAAAAATACTGAATATTTTCTAAAATTTCTTATATATTTTTTTTTTTGAAAAATTATACATTTTTTTTTTTTTGAATTTGCATTTGAATTGCAACTTTACAGGACAATTCAAAAACATTAGAAACTGTATGTATCATAATGTAAAATGGCTTATTCAATTGATTGTAAAACTGATATTTTTGATGCTATTGCATTAAATTCTTGTGACGAGGTGTATTTGTGGGAAATGTATTGGAATCACTAAAAAACTCAATTTCGAAAAAAATCGAGTAAGCGCCTTTCTACATGAGACAGATGATATGTATATTACATAAAAAGATTTTAAATGCAAATCCGTTTTCAGTTTTTTGTATGCGCCTACCTAATATTTCGACCGACATAACGCGGTTCATCGAATACATTTCTTCAAAACTTAATAATTTTTGTTTGATTTGTCCGATTTTGATAAAAGCACTAATAAACGAATAATAACAGAATCAATCTGAGAACATATTTGGATTCAGCATGCTAAAGTTTAATAAAATCACGCAATAAAGTTCTTGCTCTCGACATTTTTTTTTTGATTTTATTTTTTTTAGCATAAATTTAGAAATAAAAAATCTAAACCACATATTTAATTAAAATTTCAATCTTTCCGAATTTCTTTCTTTGTTTTTCCTTTGAATTTAGGACAAATTTATTTATTCCATAAATATGTATAAATGTTGCAACAGTAATAATAATAATACAATAAAAATTCTCATTTATAGTCCTGTATATTTCATTTTCGTATATATTTTTAGTCAACACGTAAACACACACACGACCTTACTCACATTTTGATTTATATGTGTGTTCTATGTACGTATGTACATTCATATGTACATATGTATGTACATATATCGTTAGATTCATAAAAAGGAAATTGTCAAAAATTATTGCCCCTTTTATCGTAAATGGCAACAAACCTTGATTACTTACCAAATGTCATTAATATGTAATGGAAAAAGTTTGAAAAATGTGTCTTCTAGATGTGTGAAAGTTGACTTTAATTGGCAATCTTTTGATTAGAAAATTTATAACAAATGAAAAAAATTATATATTTAATTATTTCTAAAAAAAAATTTTCCCAAATGGATTTAATTTTTCTATAAAAATATTTTTTAAATGGACTCAAAATTTCTAAAAATTTAATATCCCATATTTCCCATTGAAGTATCAAAAATTTCAATACTGTATTGGAAGCTGAGTGAATGGAGTTTTTCTTGTTTTATAAAAAAAGTACCAAAAACACTTCTTAAACATTCGAATTCGAAAAAGTACCAAATATATATACATATCTATTTTTTAGATAAGTAACGAATGTGGTATAATTTTTATTTCTATGTTAATTGGCTTAAAAAATAGATGGGATGACAAAAAAAGGTCAAAAATACAGCTTTTACCCGTTTACTCCCCAAAAGGGCCGAATTTCAAAAAAGGTACCAGGCACCTGATCCTCTATTTTTTCTTAGTAAACAACGTTAAGTATTAAATTTTGTTGTATCTCTTTTAGTTGAGGAGATATGAGTTTAGGGAATTAACACGTTATTACCCCCTTAACATGCGAATTTTAAAATAATCCGGCTTAGTGGATGGATTTGGCGAGAGACCAACCTCCGGTCCTAATTTCAACTTTTTAGCTACAGGAGTTTGTTTAGGCAAGGCAGTGCAATGATGAATCAGGTAGTCAGTCAATTAGGTTTAAGTTTTATTTACATTTTCTATAGAAATGTTTCTTAAACAAGGCATTGAGTCTGTAAAAAAAAGACTTAAATGGAGAAAATTTTTCTATAGAAAATGTGTAGAAAAATTATTACAATCGGAGCCTTTTCTTCTTAAAAAAACTTATGCCAAAAGAATTTTTTCTATATTTTTTTTAACGATAAAGCGGGAAGGTTCCCCCCACAGTGACGAGTACCGCTACCAGGTTAGGTCTATTGTACCCACTCCCCTTAGTTGGCCACAATACCCTCTGCTTCCGAAAGGAACCCAACCAGGGTCTTTGTCGATAAAGTACCGATTCGGGACGCACCCATTATACCGTGCCCCAAGTGCCTCCTTCTGGCCCATGACAGCGCCGGGCAGCCACACAGTATATGCTTCGTCGAATCGTCCCCATCTAGACATAGTCTGCATTTCTGATCCTCTGCCAGGCCCAACCGATAAAGGTGGTATTTGAGCGTGTGGTGACCAGTCAGATAAGCCACCAACAGTCGCAGATCCCGTCTGCCGAGACCATTCGTCCTCATTATATTCCCGGGAGAGTCGAATTCCCTTGCCTGATGCATTCCTGGAAGCGATACCCAGTATCTCCTATGTTCCACCAGGGCCCAGTCGTCCATGAGGGACTGGACTCCTGCCCAACTTAACCCACAGAAGGGCTCGGGACCCATCATCAGGGTGTAAGAACCAGCCCTGGCCAACTCATCAGCCCCATTATTACCCGGAACCCCTGAGTGCCCCGGCAACCAGCAGAGCGTCACTCTGTTCCTTGTCCCTAACTCCTGTAGCCTTTTACGGCACTCCGCCACCAACTTCGAGGACATTCTCCAGGAAGAGAGTGCTTTAATGGCCGCTTGGCTATCAAATTTGTCTTACACGGAGCCAATATTTTTATAGAAAATTTTTCTTTAATGGAGTAAAAATGTTTATAGAATATTTGCCTTGAACAGAGTAAATTTTTCTAAAACAAAGCCAATTTTTCTTTTGGAAATTTTTTCTTAATGAAGCTAAACTTTCTTTTTTTTTTTTACAGAAAATGGCTCAAAAATAGAGCTAAAATTTGTCCCAAATGAACTTTTTCTTTTTAAAATTTATTTGTAATGAAGCCAATTAATTTTTTGTAATTTTTTTTTCTAAAATGTAACCATTTTTTCTTTTTCTGTATTAAAATTGTCAAAAATACAGCCAATTTTTTTTATAGAAAATTTGTTTTTAATGGAGAAAAGTTATCCCAAATATACCATTTTTTTTAGAAAAGATCTCTTTTAAGGCACCTTTTACATTTTAGCTAAAAAGTTTTTTATTTGCTCAACTTTGTAATATTTCAAATAAATTTCAAAAACTTTATTTTATTTGGAAACTTTTTTACTACTTTGAATTTAAAAAACAAAAATTATTTTTATAACAAAAACGTTTTGTGCATTTATGCTTTAATTGCTTAAATTACTCAACAAGTTTTAAATATTAAATTAAGTTGTTAATTAATTATTGAAATATTTTCAGTATACATTTTGTGTGGTCGTATAATTTCCACCTGAAGGGTATGATTCACACATAAGCACAAATTTGCTTATATTTATGAGCATAAACACATACACACGCTCTTTATGCCGTCACACACACACACACACGCACCTTGATGTAATTAAACCCAAACAAAAGCCACAAAGTCCTTCTTTTAGAAAATACACAAACATTTCTAATTCAAAAACTAAAGTGGAAAATTTCAATTTGGTTTATTCTTTAAAATCATCAATAAAAAGGAATTTTGAATGAAAAGGCTTTGTGAGAAAAAATCTGTTCTGATTGGAAATAATTGAGCTGCGTTTTAAGCAAAATGTATTAGATGGTTGTTCTTACTAATATCCTACCAATTTATCTAAAATTGTCTTTAACGATGCAATTTTTTCTATAGAAAAAATTTCCTAAACTGAACAAGTTGTTCTATAGAAAAATTTTCTCAAAAGATTGTTTATAAAACATTGTTTTAAAGAAATATTTTAGAAATATTGTCTTGAACGTACAAGTTTTGTTTTTTCTATAAAATAATTGTCTCAAGTTTTTCTATTGAAAAATTTTCTCAAACGAATAGTGTGATTTAAAATCTTATAAAACTGTGACAACAACATTATTACAACGCGCACTAAACAGTTTCCTGAGAGTGGACTTTAAATGAGGCCTTTGGTTTAGTTATTATGGACTGATCTTTACAAAGTTTTACTTTGTGATTTCTAGTCAAATTTTACTCTGGCAGACCAACATTTACAACGATATCGTTATTTGTTACAGTTTCGTACTAAAGAGTTTTCGGAGAGTGGGGTTTATAAGGAGTATATTATAAATAATTGTGATTTTTAGTCAAATAACACTGTAACATACCAAAATTAAATACAATAGCGAAATTTGTTAAGTACTTTAGTTGGTATGGCAACTCTCGGATCTGATCTTCATAAATGTTGACAGTGCGATTTCTAGTCATATAAAACCATGGCGGACCAAAATTTATTACAATATCGTTATTTGTTACGGTTTTAGGCGTACTATAGTGTTTTCCGAGAGTGGGCTTTTTATGGGGATTATGGTAAAAACGCACGAGTTTCGGAACACCTTAAGAAATCTGGCTTCTGCGATTTTAAATAGTGCAAGGCTGATTATCTTAAAAATCAAGTATGTATGCTAAATCAGTAGCAAAATCATTTTTTATAAAAGTCATTTGATGTGTGAGTATAAGTCAGAATATGATAAAATTTTGTATTTATTTGAAGCAAAGGATAAATTTCTTAAAAGGTTTATTCAAATTGGATATTTGGAATTGAACTGGAATACTTAAAGTCAACACAGTCTTCTAAACGAATAATTTTTAAAAATTACCTTCTAACCCAGATACATTTTCGATTCTATAGGTATATAAAATCAGTGTTTTCAAAAATTTCAAGTGAATATAATTCATTTCTTTTAACATTTTGGATTTTATTTCGTAAAAAAAAGTCAAAATGTATGAAAAAAATATTGCGCATTTTTTTCGCTCTTCACTCCAGATTGAAAAATATGCTTGTTACTATTAAAAAGAACCTGATATCAATGCAAGTGTTTTTAAAAAATTTTCTGATTTCTTTCGCTATTAATTCAACTGTTTTTGCATAAAATTTTAAGTATTTATCGACCTTTTTTGATTACTTTAAATAGTTTTTATAGTTTTCTATATACAGGCTTTCAAGGTCATTAATTTAATGTAAATAAAAGATTATTTATTTCATTATCATTAAAATCCGACGTTTCGTTGGTATTCTTTCCAACTTCTTCAGGGATTGAGTTTTATTAAAATAATAATCTTTTTTGTCAGTTTACATCATTTATAAAATATATCACAGTATTTTGTATAGGTGGACAACACAACACAAAACTTAAAATATTAAAATAAATATATGTAAATTTAAAAATTATCACAGAAAATTTGTCCTTTTTAGATCACAGTTGTTATTATTACTCTTTATTATTTTTATTATTATTATTATTTATTTATTTTAAAAATCCCATTTCATGTGAAATTGAAAACGATTCAGTTTTTATAATTTATTTTGCAAAATAAATATTTCGGTAAAGATCCGATGATTGATGATAACTTATGATAAGGAAAATGTGCGAAAATCTAAGAAAGCGTAAGCTTTATTCCAAATTTCTTTGGAAACATTTTTTTAATATTTTCATTTTAATGTATCTGACAATATTATCGATTTATCACCTAAAACAATCGCATTCGTATTGCAATTTTAAAATATATTAAAAATTCCATGAGAAATCTTAGCCAGGATTCATAAATTTGTTCATACAAATATGAAAAAAAAAGATAAAATGCGTTTTAGAAATCGCCATTACACCAAACACAAAATGGCGTCGCCAATTAGGTTTATAAATCGCCACATCTGACAGCCCTGTTAGTGACTTTTTAGCAAAAACTTGTTAGTTGCTCGTCGTTACTTGAACTGCGGTAGACGTTAGGTGTAGGAATTAAAATATAACCACATCCATGATCTGATACGTCCAGTTTTGTTCAAACATTAGAATATGTTAGAAAACACTTTTAGTGAGGATATCATAAAGTTTGAAAGCGATATGATAGCCACTTTCAGAGATACAGAGTTTTTAAAATTCAAAACATACCCAGGTATGTAGCTGTTGACATAAAGTTGAAAATAGTCTACAAAAATATTTGTTACAAATTCTATTACAAGTCTCTGCTCGAAATTTAAAAAAACATAATTTTATAATTTTCACTTCTGTTTTTAAGGTTAATTTCAAAAATTTTTTCACAATCGCGATTTAAATGTCGCAAAAAGGAAATTATGAAAGTTATTTTAAATAAAAAAAATGTTCTGCGGATTATTTTACTATTGGTTACAACTACCTTACCATTGGCGTAGATTAATAATTTATTGAGGAGGGTTTGAAGACTAAGTTCAGAAGAATTGTTTTTGTAAACAAACAATTTTCTGTTATCAAAAATAAGAAGACTCCTTTCAGTGATTATAAATTATTAAAAAAAATATGTATATTTCAAATGCTTGGTGGGTTTGAGCTGTATTCATGTGTGTGTGTGTGTGTGTGTGTGTGTGTGTGTGTTGTGTGTGTGTGTGTGTGTGTGTAAAAAAATTATCCAGTAGTTTTATGAATTGTTATACGGTCTTGTTGTCCGTATGAAGAAACCACGTATTGAGAACAAACTCAAAAATAAAAGCACATGAAAACATATTTATACAAACCTACATACTACCAAATGTAAAAAACAGTGGGACCATCACAAATGTTCTTGGCAAAGAAAAGATGTGGTCAAACAAATTTGTTCAGCTTTCCATAAAATATTGAATTTTTCTCATATTTTTCAAATATTTTTATTTTTTACTGAAATGGACCTTTCCTACATTTCTTATAGTTCTTAAACTATACATACGCCTTTTCTAAATTAAAGATGCGATATATATATTTATTCATAATTATTTAAAAAGTTTGAGCAAAAGAGTCAAAGTACATATGTATGTATATCAGAGGACATTATTTAATCTATTCCTTATAATCCGCGAATAGCCAAATTGTTCCACTGTCGCTTGTTACGCCATATGTTTGCAAAATTGTGCTTCTTGTTTTCATTTTATATTTTTTTTTGGACTCTCATAACAACTTTGTTTGCTGCTGCTGCTGTGTAGTACAAGTTTTTCCTTTGACCACTCTAGCGTGCAAGCAATTCTACACTCACAATATTCTGTACGTAAAATTAACTGAAATTGTAATATAAAATAAATGAAAGTTCAATTAAAAACCGGTCTACCTATTTTTCATTTATTTTTAACAAAAAGTTCATTTAATTTTGACTGTCAAAAATTCAACACCATATTCCGTAAAATCAATTAAATATTCAGTTATTTTGTAAAATTTTACTTAAAAAATTCAACACCATATTCATTAAAAATGATTAAATATTCAATTATTTATTAAAATTTTACTGTCAATTTTTTACTGTCAAATTGACCCCATATTCAGTAAAAACAATTAAATATTCAGTTATTTTATTAAATTTTCGTTTACTCCTGACACCTGTCCGCTTGTTTTTCTTATAAGCGAGAGAGGGAGAATATTTTTATTTACTTACCCAGTTACACACGTTTGTTTTACTTTTGTTTACTGACCACGTTGTTAACAGAAGAACTCTCAATTATAAGACACCAGCAGCATGACCGATATGGCTTCGCAATTATGTTACTTTTAAAATTTTATGTAGGTATTTAACTAAATTTTTTAACAAATAGAAAATGGGTATTGCTTACACAAAACAAGCAATTCATTTTTTATAGATAAGTAAAAATTAATTTTTGGTAGTAAAATTTTATAAAATAACTGCATATTTATTTGTTTTTACGGAATATGTAGTTAATTTTTGACAATTAATTTATAAAAGATAACTGAATATTAATTTGTTTTTACGGAATTCGCGGTTAAATTTTTGACAGTAAAAATTAAATGAACTTTTCGTTGCTTTAAATTACATTTTTATTTACTTTAACATAAAGAAGAATTTAACTCAATCAACGGACAATATTAACTGCAACTGAAAATCCGTATTAATATGCACTTAGTTTTTTGAATAACTGTTAGAATCAGTTAAAAATAAATTTGCTTGGAATTTTAAATGTTTATTTATTTAAAATGACTGAACGGAATATTTCTTAAATAAACTACAGTCTGTTACTGTAATAATATTGTGAGTGTACCTTTTACCTCACACAACGAGCGTAATGCATTTGTGATTGTAGTAGTAGTAATAGTAGAAGAGCCTTATTTTCTTTTGGAAAAGGAAACAAGGCTTGCTTATGCCTGACTGAATGAAAAAGGAAAAACAAATAAACACCAAAAAAAAAAAAAGATATTTTGGAAACAAATACCATTCAATATGCAACAAACGGAAGTCTTTTGGCCATTTTGAATAATCGTGTGCCAAGCTGGACTGCCTTGTCCGTTTTACGTTTTGATTTGTTTCTTGTTGTCTTCATTTGTTGCCACTTTGACGATGAAGAGTGCAAACAGAATACAAAATTGATATGTACATATTTATGTAAAAAAAAAAAATGTTTTAGTGATACAAACGTGCTTGTATACAATATAAAATTTCTTTTGTGCCACTAAAATGTTGTCTTGTTTTATTTTAATTTGCAATTGCTAAAACAGGATAGTTAAGGATTTTACCTGTAAAACCAACTTCCCTAACTAAAATTAAATTAAAAATGTAGATGGTTGGTTGGTTGGTTAACGTGGTAGCACGCACAGATCTAGGCGTGCTGCAAGTAGAGTCATCAGTGACTCCGTTTTGAAACCACACAACTCGTCAAGAATTGGAAACCCTATTCACCCCTTGACCCAGGGGCAATACCGAGGTGACTAGAGCCAGCCAGTTGCGTTGAGATATTTCAGCAAGCTGCTGAGTTTCACTCGCGATATCTCCGAGAGTCCTTGTAGACGGTAATTCCCAAATAGTCCATGTCGTGTTGAATAGAAGATAAAATACTGTCTCCTCAGTTCTAGGTTCCCCGCAGGTGCGGCAGAATTCATTAAAAGGGAGGCCGAGTCTCATAGCGTGCTTGCCGATCGTCCAGTGACCAGTTAACACGTATATAAGACTCGACACATCTCTTTAATTAAAGTTAAGAAGTCGCTCATAGCGACCTTTATCATATGTGGGCCACGTCCCCTTGGTAGCCCTGCAGCCATCTAGTTTCTTCCATTTATCGTCAGCCATATCCCGATAGTGTTTAAAGATTTCGCTTCTGATAGTTCCCAGGGGTTTTGCGAATGGCACACCCTGTGAAATATCAAGAGCGGCTCCAGTCCTGGCCAGCCCATCCGCCTGTTCATTGCCGTAATGGGCCCTATGCGCAGGGACCCAAATTAAGGAAATGCCAGAAAGGCTGTCCAGTCTGGATAGTTCCTCCTAACATTGGTTGACGAGAATGGACGTTGTTTTATGTGACTTCTGTGACATCAGAGCCGCCTAGCTATCGACGAAAATGCCAATTTTGCCGGTGATGTTCCTACTGTGCAGTGTTCTTCATGCATCTCTTATCGCCAGTATTTCAGCCTGAAATACTCTGATCCAGTCTGGAATAGACAGATTGATAGATATACATATCGAGCCCTAGTAGCAAAAATGATGTAACCAACAACATTTTAGATTTTTGTTTTTTGATGAAAATCGATAATTTTTGATCAGTTGCATCATCTCTAAAAATCTCGTATCTCTGGGAAGTACCGTTACGAAATAAGAGCAAAAGCTATTTTAAACGAAACCCTGGACTTGAAGCAAAAATATTTAAACAAAACCTTCTCCTGTAAAATTTTATTTTTGTTGGTTACATCATTTTTGCTATAAGGGCTCGATATATCCACGGGTGTGCTGGAAATCGAAAACATAAAACACAAGAATCTTAAAAGTCGTTTTTAAATAAGATTTCTGTAATAAAAGAATTTTATGAAAAATATTAAACAAATATTTCCCTATTAAACAGGGTTTTAAGCAAAAAATTCTAAGAATTTAGTTTAAAGTTGATTAAAAACAACTTCCAAATTCTTGCGTTTGCGATTTCCAGCATACCGTCGTCAACTTTAAGGCAAACAGACGTTGCCTTTTTTTTAACGGACAATCAAAAAACTTTACAAACATGTAGTTTAACAAAACGAACAAAAATCATTAAACAAAACTCAATTTCACGTCCGGCTCCTTCGAGTTGACTTATTTTTCTTTCAAATGTTGGTATTAATCAACTTTAAGTTTCATCGAAAGAAAAATTTACCACGCCTACTTTTACGCCCACTTTTTCTATTAAGCGCATAACTGTAGAACGGCTTGACCGATTTGGACGATTTTTTCTTTAAAATGATCGCCATGGTCCAACTAAGATTTATACGAAAATAAAATTTTGCCCCGCCCACTTTTTTGAATTACAAAAAACCAGAAAACGGCTCCATCGATTTGACAAATTTTTATTTCAAATGTTAGTATTAATCCATTTTAATTTTTCATCGAAAGAAAAAATTACCACGCCTACTTTTACGCCCACTTTTTTTATTAAGCGCATAATTTGAGAACGGCTTGACCAATTTGGACGATTTTTTCTTTAAAATTATCGACATGGTCCAACTTACGTTTTTACGGAAGAAAAATTTTGCCCCGCCCACTTTTACGCCTACTTTTTTCGATTTACCTAAAATCAAAAAACTGCTCCATCGATTTGACTAATTTTTCTTTTAACTGGTCGTATTAATCCATTTTACGTTTTCATCGAGAGAAAAAATTACCACGCCTACTTTTACGCCCACTTTTTCTATTAAGCGCATAATTTGAAAACGGCTTGCCCGATTTGAACGATTTTTTCTTTAAAATGATCGCCATGGTCCAACTCATTCTTTTTTGATTGAGCCCATATCTACACCATATGTAAGTTATTTTGTAAAAAAACTTTATGATAGGTATTCCATGGATTTTTATTTTAAAGGCCGTAAATTTCGTTAAATGCTCAATTTAATATGTGTGGTGAAATATCATTAATATCCGTTGAGCTCATCAGTTGCCTCCCGAAAAATGGTAGTCCCGCCTGGTAGTACCCAGGGCGGAACAGCAGCTGAGGAGATATTCTGACGTTTCGTCTTCAACCCCACAAAATCTGCATACCTTGGTTATAACATTACCTATTATAAACTGTACACCGTAAAAAGGCCTTCTAAAGCAGAAGTACCCAGCTGCCCTGCCACGGGGCAGGGTCTCAAAGCTCTTGGACTGTCTCGAGCCAGAAATGGACGTCCATTTGTGAAGGAATTTACGTTCAGGCCGTGATTGTATCGTCGCCTTAATACGACCGATAGGAAAGCCCAAGAAAGGCTCTGGGCCAAGCAGTCAGCCCTTTTGTTGCTTACATGGCGGGGTACCCAACACAAATTTAAATCGTTGTATTTGCCCAGATTGTTTAGAGATGTAAAACAGTCCAAGACTTACCTGGTATTCACCTCTAAAGAAGATAGTGCTCTGATAGCGACATTATAAATAATCTCAAGTGCTTTGCCCTTCTTCTCAGACATTACCCAGCATATATGAGGTAAGCGTAGATCGCCGCCTGAAAGATCGTAGGCGGTTTGCCAATAGGCAAGCCTCTTTGTAAACCCGCGCTCACAATGCCCTCCCTAGTATCACCATTTTTCCGTTTCGAAACGTCGGTCAACCTGACCTGGTACGGGTGCCCCCACCACTAGGATTTGTCTGCCCATTCGTCCCTATAAGTATTAAGGTCATTAAAATTCCATTTTAATACCAGACTAGGCATCATATGATCTTCAACAAAAATAGACGCATCATTTCCAAGACCTGCAGGCATCCCCCTTACAGTTATGTGTAATGGAGAAATGTGCAGGATAGCTCCTAAAGCCAGAGTGGGACAGGTCTTCATGGCGCTCTTGATTGTAACGCAGATCAGGCGATAAACCTTATCGGGTATAACTCTAGCTTTGACCTGGCTCTTAGTCCATTACGCTGGGGCTGCATAGGTCAAAATTGGTGTAATTATCGTAACAAAAGAACAGTACATCAATCTAGGCTTCAGCTCCAATGTCTTCCCAAAGAGTCGTTGCCAGGAATATAATGCCCTTGTTGCCCTGCTGATTACATGGGATAACTGAGCGTTCCAGTTAAGGGTTTTATCCAGAATGATCCCCAAGTATTTCACCTCGTTAGAGCATTCGATAACTGAACCGTTTAAGGCCGGTTCCTTAATTCTCGGAACCCTACGTCTGGTATGCGGCTACAGAGTAGTTTTCGCAGGGTTAATATTAAGCCCCCTTTCTCTGCACCAACCAAGTGTCAAGTTCAGGGCCTGCTGCATCCCTTTAGAAATCGTTGCGTCAACAAATCCAGTCACAGATATCACTAGATCGTCAGCATACACAGAAAAAAATAGAAAATCGACTTCAATTAAACAATTCGTTCAGCCAATTAAATATTGAACTAATTTTGCCCCTGCAAAGGAATTGATCATATCAATTAACGGATTTGTATTTTCGAGTCATGGTACCCAAATTTAATCAATTAAAAAATTAATTGCATAAACAAAAAATACACTACAAATACACAAACATTTAATTTTATGGGTTTTGATTAAAAAAATTAATTGCAGCAAACAAAAAATTAATTGAATAATTAATGTACACCAATTAATTATTTAATTGAATAGTTTTTTGCAAAAATTTTTTCTGTGTAGCCATACGTTCGGAAGTCCAGGTCTAAAAATAGTTTTTATCTCAACTTTTCTGAAAAATATACTTTATGCTCGATTCGAGGCAACTTTTCTAAAAAAGTAGTTGAGACATGTTTTGTGTACACCAAATTTTGTTTGATTAAACATTTTTATTTTTTTTTTTTCTTATAAATTTTTAAAGAGGAAATAACTCTGTTTAGCCAACTTTTCTGTGTACGAGTATAAAACATCTTAATAAGTTATAGTCAACCATTCAACAGAGAAATAAGCTTGAATGTTTTTTATATGGCACTATGTATATAATTTGTTAATGTTAAAAGAATAAGATGTAGAGAACAAACTTCCATGAGTTTACAGCATTTCCTTTTTTTTTTTTTTTTGCTTATTTGATTTTTGCCTCAATATCCATACAACATAGATAACCTTTTGACCATAACAATTTGTCTGAGTGAATACTGACTTAAAGATGACGTATGGGTGGATATGAATGAAACAAAACAAACATTATCATTCGACAAAATTTAAAAAAAAAAAAAATCTCTTAAATTAAACTGAATACAAATGAAATAAAGATACATATCGTCGCGTTTCTTCCTTAACCACGAAAGCGGAATTTTATCAAACCTTTACTTTTTTGATTTTTATGGAAGAAAATAACATTTGCCACACGACTGCATGCTCATCTTGACAACTTTATACGAAAAAAAAAAAAATTAAAGCCATTTCGAAGAGCTCGCAAGCGCGATACAAAATGAAATTTCTATGCAAAATGGAATGGTTAGCTTTTCTTTATTTTTGGCAACTTTCTGTTGTTTTTATTTATATATTTGGTTTTTGAATTAAAGTTGGAAATGTAAGACTTTTTTTCTTTTTAGATTAAGCAAAATGTGGAAAGTTTCAGGTCAATCGCAGCATTTTTGGTGCGGTGTCAGGCCCTCATATGAATAACTTCGGTAAAACGACACTTTTCTTAGCATTTTTGTTACGGTGTCAGGCCCTCAAAACAATTATTTCTGTAAAACTAAACTTTTCGTCGAGTAACTCAAAAACTATATCGCACACCAACTTCAAAAGGTATGGTTCAATTGGTGTAAAATTGCAATGCATAAAAGTGATATATTTTTAGTTGTGCCACAAAATAAATTTGGAAGTAGATACCTACTGCAAAGTGCTAAATAGTCCTAATTCGAATTGTGGCACTTTTGATAAAATAACTGCCAGTTCAACGATTTCGAACGTTATCGTTCGCACACAAAAATTAATGTGAAGAACACTCCGTTTTAAAAAGATTTTCCATATAAAATTCTATGCGAACGTCTACGTTCGGAATCGTTGAACAGGCAGTAAATCTTTGTTGGAGTTTATAATAATTACACTTGTTGCAGCTAAGAATTTGGCAAGTGTGTCAAAACCTGAAAAGAATTCAGCTAAAGTGACATAACTTAAAATAATTCGGTAACTTGTGTAAATAATACATCATCAAAAATGACACAGCTAAAAATTGTTCATTATCAAGTGTATAAATATTAAAAAAAAAATTTTTTAATTTACTAAAATTTATTGATAATTTTTAATTCTTGACTGCCGCGGGACTTGAACCCAGGCTTTCACAGACAGGTTACCCTCACATGTTTCAATTGTAAGCACTCAATCTCTTCAGAGGGTTTTGCCGTTTAACACTCACATCCATTGACGACTGCTGGTCAAACATCAATCTGTAAACCATATTTAACCTTTGGTAGATCGAAATTAGCTTTGAAAGATTATCTATTTTAAAATAAAAAAACGTAAGCAACAAATTTGACTACTGTTTCTTGTAAGTGCAAATTTTTCCAAAAAAATGTTTCTACACCCTTCAGAGAATCTCAAAGCCATGTTTTGTAAAAATTTTTGTTCTAAACCCCTTTGAAAAGTTATTTAGTTTCTTTTTACCTTTTCTGAAAAATGAGTTTTTGGCGCTTAAGTCGTTAAAGAAGAAACGAAACGATATGTACATATATTAACACAGGGTCTCCACGTGAGATTAGATATATGATTTTTATATCAGCAAACGTCAAATTCAATCGCAGAGAGTATTATCTTACGTGTAGACTCTCAAATAGTGTTAATATTAATATTATAATAAATAGAAACTGGGAATTATTTCCTTCCGAAGGTTACTTTGTATTATATAATAGTCTGGTAGTGTATAAAGTCGTTTCTGAAAAATTGAAGGAAAAGGACTATTACAAAAAAGCTTTATAAAAATACATAACTGAAGTTTAGCTCATAGAATAAATTCGAATAATAAAAAATGTTGAATATATTATAATAAATATTATGAGACAATTGTTATGAGAAATCTTATAACAACTATCTTATAAGATGAGCTGTCAAAAATACACATACATACATACATACATATAAAACAAAAATAAGACGCATTCATTAAATTGTTTAATTTTTTAGTGCAAATAGTGAAAATCTTGTGATAAATGTTTAAAAAAACAATATTTTTAACTAAAAACATAGAAAAAACTAAAAAAAATAATAAAAACGACACAAGTTTACTGTACGAGAATCATTCGATTATGAAATCTTATAACAAACGTGTTCCCCTTGTTGAGGATTAAGATTAACATGAAGAAGTTTGTTCTCTCATTCTGCCGACGTTCTCTCACATATTATATCAGGTGAAGACCCCATGTTTATACTTACAGATCCAAGAAGAAGAAAAAACAAGTACGAGTGTTATATTCGGCTATGCCGAATCTTTTACACCCTTCACCATGGTGGTATACTTCCAGAAAGTTAACTAAATACCGTTCTTAATATATAAATAAATCATCGTTGCGCCACGCCCACTCGTCAAATCCCACCTACATTTTGTCGGATGTTGTGTTTGAAACTTAAGCTCTAGCGTTCTTCAGATATACGGAAATCTTTAAAATCTGTATATGGGAAGTGCTGCGACCACTTGTGCAATCTCGTCTTGCCGTTCTTCAGATATGCAGAAATCTATAATGTCTTTGTATGGGAAGTGCCACCCACGTGCACTTGTCCAATCCTGCTTACATTTTGTCGAATCTTGTGTATTGATAACCAAGATGCTTGTAAAACATTGTAAACTTTGGCTCTTGTCGTTCTCCAGATAAACATAAAAAAAAAATAAAAAAAACAACAACAAGGGATTTTAAGGTTAAATTAGAGAATTGGTATCCAGCCCATACCACAATTGTGGAAATTAATTCACACACATTCTTCACACGCATTCTTACGCTTTTTCATTTAGTAAACGAGAGTACACAATTCAGTCGTCGGTTATCAAGCTAATGTACATGCGGCGGATGCTTACATATTTTGTAGATATATAATAAGTACATATTATATTTATACTATTTAAATAATTGCTTTTTTATTTTGACTTGAATTTTATTTCACTAATACTAATATGAAGCAATACAACCACAATTTACTTTTTGGACGTCACTGAATTAGAGTCAGTCGTGGTTTTTTGCTCATATCTCAGACATTTGTGGACCCATCTGGCTGATTATCCATAGTAATCAATATCGGACTATATGCGATACAAAAATATATTAGTACCAAGTCCCCATCATATCTTGGGTTTTCGCAAAACTTACTTCAACGGACAGACGGACATGGTTTAATCAACTTTGCCACTCATATGGACCCAGAATATATAAACTTTGTAGGGTCTAAGATCAATATTGTAGAAATTACAATCGGAATGACAAACTTCTAACTATGGATATATCCTTTGACTTTTGGTGAAGAGTATAAAAATATCAATACTTGAACTACATGCATTCTGCTTTACAACTTTCAAGTAATTGATACAGCTGTTGTAATAAAATAATGGAAAGACCAACCAACCATTTCTAAATTAAGTTTAAACATGGAAGTAATTAGTCAAACAAACCACTAAATAGTGACTGCAATCCATCTGCAAACTACTCAAAGAATGAATGGAATCCATACAATACGGAACAAAAATATTAATAATTAACAGACAAACAGGCGGACGGACAGACGGACGGGCTGACACTCGAACCAAATACGAATAACATATAAAGAAGACAGAGATTCTTTTTACATATTATCGGTCCATGAGCAAGCGTCTATAGTTTTCGTTGTTTGCTTAGTTAAATAACGTGATAAAAGATTAAAAGGTTAACAAGCAATTTAATGGAATTTTATTTCAAGCATCTCTCGCACTCACGTTACACTTAGTATATTGACATCTATGCATACAAATGTCATCTACATACTTGTCATGTTCATACAGAGTAATATCATCATTGACATGTACAGATGTAAAGTGACTTTAAATTATAAATATTACGGCGTTTTTTTTTTTTTTTGTTGCAGAATACAGGCAAAGAAAAGACAGCAATCAATATTTTTACATACGACAACTGACGGGAACTAAAAGCATGACTTTTCTTGCGATAGTTGAGTTTAAAAAGCAATAATTGTGAAGTGTACTCGTTTTAGTTATGAACATAAATAATTGTCTGATACAAGAGCCATTTTTTCACTAAACTTTTTCTATATACGTATTGCTCATTTGCTGCAAGACCGGCATAAGTCAAAAAAATCCATTTCGAGATAAACTCGTTTAAAGTTTTTGATTTGCTCTAATCACTTAGAAAAAATAACGACACATTCTCTTCAAATGGGGAAAGTATAAAAGAAATAAAGATGAATTTTATACACAACATAAAGAAAAACATAGCGAACACTTCTGCATCACTAACTCCAAAATTGTATTTTTTGATTTATGCCGGCCTTGCAGCAAATGAGCGATATATATTTCTATAAAAATTTTATACAGAAATTGTAAAGGCAAAAAAGAGCACTCCTCTTTTTGTCAACCGATTTGAAAATATACCATTTGAAAAGTTTTAACTTACAGAAATGCATGATACATATTTTTTCATTCTGAGGGGGTAAAAGCGGCTAAAAAATGCAATACTTATTGCTGTTCATTAGAAAATAAGCGAACCGGTGTCTGGTACCTTTTTGAAATTCGACCCTGTTGTAGAGTTAACATGTGTTTAACCTGTATTTTGGAACTTCTTTGCCACCAAATCTATCTTTTAAACCAATAAAGATAGAAATAAAGGTTATACAAAATTCTTAACTTATCTAAAAAATACAAATATGAATTTGGTACTTTTTTGAAATTCGATCGTTTAAGGGGGTAAATCGTACCTATTTTGTTCCTTTTTTCATTGACATATCGACCCTTTTGCGCGAAATTATCGTATGTTACAAATATCAAATTTAACAGGACAGCCATATTTCTACTTTTCTCTGCTTTCACTTGCAATATCAAAATGAAAATATTCATGTGCTAAGATAAGATAAGACAAGACGAAGTGGAATTCGCCCACAATATTTTGCCAGGTGACGTATCTTTGAATGTAGAACAAGATTGCATCAAAAACAAAATTTCAAAAATTTGGCATATACGATAATTTCGCGCAAAGGGGTCGATATACATACATATTCAATAATGAGCTCCCATTACAGTATTGAAATTTTTCAAAATTTAATGGGGAGAAAAAAGTATCAACAAGGGAAAATCGGGGCATGTGGTAATTTTTGAATTTTCTATAATATTGAATTTAGAAAAATAAAATTATAGGTACAGGGTGCTGACGAATGAGAAACTAAAGGACGAAAATTCCTGGTACTTTTCTTGCTCTGCAACTAGTGCTTTTTTGGATTTTCGTCAATATTGGACCAAGAAAAAAAAATTAAACATGCAATAATCTGGGTGGATGAGAATCTGTAAGATTGAATTTTTTGGTACTTTTTTGATCTTTACCAGGTACTTTTTGAATTTTTGATAGTATTGGAGCTAGAAACATAAAATTAAATATGAATAATCCTGAGTGCATGATAATCTATAAGAGGGAACTTTTTGGTACTTTTTTGTTCTTTTAAAATTTAGTTAATATTGACCTACACACAAAGAAAAATCACTGTAAAATCGTCGAAAACAAGGTTGATTTAACCGTTTTCGGTGGTGATTTTGCTTCATAATTACTTCATGTTAATTTAACATGATTTTACAATAACTTGCCAACAACATTTTTTTCTTTTAAAATAACTATAATTCATGTTAATTTAACATTGCAGTAAAGTTAGAGAAAAATGTCATTTATTTTGAAATAACAATGAATCAGCAGAATGGCCCGATATGGTTTTCGTCATCATTCTCCTTTGAAAACTTGATGTACTAAATAATTTTAACTAAAATAATATGGGAATTATATTTTTAGACCATATTTTAAACATTAAAATAAAAAATGTATGTTTTTCATTTTATAGTGTTTGTTTTTTTTTAATACAAAACAAGTTAAACAGGTTTTTATAGTATGTATGCATGTTATTTTAACAGTGAATAGTATTTAATAAACGTGATTTAAAGTTATCTAAATATTTTTTATTTAAAATTAAGATGAAATAACGATAAATTTAAATAAAGGGCATACTTTTGCAGAAACTTACTATGATTCTCAATCAATATTTCGCCATGTTAATTTAACATTGGTATTTTTTTCTGTGTGTAGAAACTTTAAATTAAACATGCAAGGTCCTGAGGAAATGAAAATCTGCAAGAGGGATGTTTTTGGTACTTTTTCGTTCTTAAACTAGCGCTTTTTGAATTTTCATTAATGCTGAACCCAGAAACATAAAATTCAACAGGCAGAGTCCAGAGGGATTAAGAAACTATAAGAGGAGAATTTTTGTACTTTTTTTATTTAATTTTCAATTGGTACTTTTTATATAACTTATAACTAACAAAATTAAATTAAACTTTCAATGACTTGAGTGGAAGGTAAGATATGGACCTGAGGTTGGTTCCTTGCCAAATCTAGCGGATCGATTTGGCGATGGACGGAAAAAACAAATTCTAGAAACATGTAATATCATTTACACTTACATATACATATGTCTATTTTCTTCATATTTACATAAATAATTATGGTCAAATTTCGACCACTGGGCCAACACAAGTGTTACCTAAAACAACATATTTAGATTTTTTATTTTTTTTTGTTCTGAAAACAACAATGAACTAAAAATACATGACTTTCTAAACCAAATTCAATTGATGACGATTTCTAACTCGAAAAAATAGAATGTACAGATGTACTCGTATATTGAAATTAATTGACTTCGATGTCAATTTTATTATAAATGTAAATTATGATCCAACGTTTTTCTTTTTTGTTTCTTGGCATACGATTTCAGTATTAATTGTATTAGAGACATGTGAGAAATTGAAAAAAAAAAATAAAACTTATCAAATATTATGAGTTTTTTTTCTGTTCTTTGTGTAGAAAGAGGACGTTTTAAATGAATTTTGTGAACTATTCTACTATTGATAGAATAATAAATAAATTATATCCTTTGATAAGCTTGAGTATATTAACTTGAACTTAATGGACAACAGAACAAAAGAATATTTACTATAGGCCAGATATTCATACAACTTCTAGAAAACATATTTTACAGAAAAGAAAAAAAAATATTAATTAAAAAATATTCTATAGATTTTTTTATACCCTTCACCGAAAAATGCTCTTACCTAATTTGAAATCGTTGGCTCTTGTCGTTCTCCAAATATACAGAAATCTATAATGCCTGTGTATTGGAAGTGCCACACCCACTTATACAATCCCGCCCACATTTTATCGGACGCTGTGTATTGGTAACCGAGATGTTTGTACCTAATTTGGAAACTTACCGTTCTCCAGATACTCATAAAAATTAATATATAAAAAAACAACAACAACAACAATTGATTTTTGGATAAAATTAGAGGCAGTCGTAATTTTTGCTTATATCTCAGCCGCTTGTGGGCCCATCCCCAGCATATCTGATGTCCTCGAAAAACCTATTCCAACGGACACACGGACGGACATAGTGATTTGAACTTTTCTGCGCACAATGAACGAGAATATTACAAAAGGAATGACAAAGTTATAACTATATACCCTTTTACGTTTTGTGAAGGGTATTAAAAAAAATGAGCGGTAATAGCTATTTTCGGTAGTAGTATTTGTATTGAAGATATGGTATAATATGGACCGATTCTAATAAAATTTAGGAAGGTGATTTCGATTGTAAAAAATTTCATCAAATTATCTTCAAAATTGCGATTTGTATTTTGCGCACAAGTCTAACATTGACAGCCAGCCGGGCGGACAGATATTGTTAGATCGATTCAAAGAGTGATTCCGAGGTGATCGGTATATTTAAAGAAGGGTTCAGGGCCGTTATTTTAAGGTATTACTGACATCAGCAGAAACGAATAATACCTTCGCTCCTATTGTGCCTTTTAAACCCCACTAAAAGGCTTACATGTTTAACATTGGGAGGTCTTATTTAGGATACCCTGTACTTAAAATTTTACCAAATTAATAGAATCAAGCAAATCATTTGTTAATTTTGCACCCACCTAAGTATTACCAAAATGATTATATTGATTAAAAAAAATTGTAAAAATTTTATATTTTGAATATTTTTTTTTTTCAATAAATGATATTTTTATTTTTAATTAAAAAAAATTATAAAAAAACTTTTCTGTTTAAAACAATGTGTTAATTGATTTGACAATTTCACAAGTTTCAATAATTTGATTTTAAATGAAATATTTTTTTAATTAATATTTTAATTCTAATTTTATTTTAAAACAACTAAAATGTTAATTAAATCAAAATTTAATTTTTAATTTTCTTTCAACAAAAAAAAAAAATTGATTTAATTATCACATGAAATTAAAATACTTTTTAAATAATTTTTTTAATTGATAAAAAACTACTAATAATTTTTTCTGTTCCGTTCCTTATTATACAGCAGTACTGTATTTTAAGGCTTTGGTTTGGGTTAATTATTTTATAGATAAAAACCGAAAATCGTTCTCTATATTATTTAATGTTCTGTATTTGTTCTGTACTGTTTTATAAAAAAGCTTAAGTGTTCGAAAATAAGCAGAACGTTATTTAGCGTTCAGCTCACACAACCAGGAATAATATCTATTTAAGTGTTTGTGTATACGAACACTACCCTTAAAACCGTTCGTAACTATTTTCAAGAAAAAGCCGAACATTATAAAGTTTTCTGTTCTTCGTTAAAAAACATAACAATTGTAGTGATACAATTTGTTTGTTGCTTTGATATTGTTACAAGTAAAACTGTTGCTTATAATTTTTATTCGCTCAACAGTTTTAGTTGTATAATATTTTTAGTTTTTCTAAAATCTTTGGATGAAGTTTCCCGATGATCTGGCGTAAACAACCAGTGAAATGCGCATAGGAATAGATTGTCCCCTCAACAATAAACTTCAGTGTTTTTTTTTATCAATAATAAAAATTGGGAATCAAGCACGACAAATAAAATCTGGTTATTTGTGAAATTAATTAAAAAAATTAAATTAATGTCTACCAGTTAACAAATTACTAGTATTAATTAAATATTTTTTGATATAACAAAATTATTTGCAGTAATATTGTTGATATATGTAAATGTTAAATTAACTTGATTAAATTTTTAATTGCAACTAATTTTATTTTTGATTAATGGTTTAATTAAAAAAAAAAAAAAAATTTTTGTTTTCTTTTCATTCTTTATTTATTAAATCTTCATATGTTAAATATGAACTAACAATAATTAATCAAATCTTATTCTAATACTTTATTTTATGTCCTACCAGTGCCAGACAAAAAATTTCGTCATCACGGTTTCTGTTTGCATATGTAGGTGTTTATCGCTCTTCTAATTGGGTAAGTGCTGCAGTGTCCCTTCTCCTTAAGCGAGTGTGGCCGCCATCATATAAAATATTTCGAGCCAGTGGATTCGGATGCAATTCGAATCTTTTTAAATATTTTACTGCATATTATATATATAGTCATACTCTTAACTAATGGCATATTGATTTCCTTGTGCATATTTAAGTTTTTAACATGGGAGGAAACAACTGTGATGGTTCGAAGAAGTTTATTTTTGCGACTTTGAATTTTTTGTTATTAGAGGCCGAGGCAGTGCTCCATAACTAAATACCGCAGCACCAGATTGGCTTTAAGATAGAGTTGTAAAGTATAGAATTTCTTCCAATAAGCAAATTAATTTGAAAAAAATTTAAAATTAACGAGAATTTTTTTTTGTAAATTGCACAAAAAAAATTTATTAAAAAACTTGTGATATTGATTGAAGAATTATAAAAGTTTGCACCATTAATCAAATTAATAGTATCAATAAAACATTTTATGCTTAATTAAATTTTTAATAAAAACGGATTTTAATTTTGATTAATGGCAAAATCGATGTATATTACATTGTACTCAACAAATTTTATATTTTTTTTTATTAAAAATCCTAATTAAACCTGAATTTGTTAAACAGTGAAATTGTCTCAGAATTGCTACTTCGTAATGTTGACTTTTCAATTCCTATTCGTCCTTCCAGAAATTTGACGCAAAAAAAAACGTGAGCTACAGGCAAACTAAAATATAATTTTCTTAAGTCCAATATTTATTTTGATTATAATAAGAAGTGTGACCGTAGCTATAGACTTCAATACTTTCGGTCAAATTATGCAAATTTTGATCCTATCCGCAGAATGAGCTCCGAATTTAACAATTTTTTTACGTAATGAATCACTGATCCTATTGGCGTCAAAAATAACCTCTTAAATGTCTTCAGTTTTATTCTTTTATGTAACATACTTTAACATAGTTTAAGCATACAAGCTAGTAAGAAATGTTAGTTTTATTGGCGAATTAAGTAAATAAATATTCCATTAATGCTACTTGACTTTATCCTGCCACCAAGTTGCAAGTATACACTCTGAGTAGTATAAGAAGAGGGGATTTTTTTTTTTGAAGATTTTTTAGACCTTGGAATATGCATATTAAAAGGCTTAATTCAATAGTTTAAAAGAGATACTTGCAGCGACTTTTTATGTGTGTAATTTTTTACTGGGCCACTCTTTGATCCATTTGCACTGCACAACTTCATATTTTTTTGTTTCGTAAACTCATTTTAAACTTCTGTTCTATATTTTGCCTTAACACATATGGTCACCGTTGTCATATGTAACCTTTGAACTTAATCTAATATGATCTCACACTCACAATATTATTACAGTAACGGACTGTAGTTTATTTAAGAAATATTCCGTTCAGTCATTTTTAAATAAATAAACATTTAAAATTCCAAGCAATTTTATTTTTAACTGATTCTAACAGTTATTCAAAGTGCATATTAATACTGATTTTCTGTTGCAGTTAATATTGTCCGTTGATTGAGTTAAATTCTTCTTTATGTTAAAGTAAATAAAAATGTAATTTAAAGCAACGAAAAGTTCATTTAATTTTTACTGTCAAAAATTCAACCGCGAATCCCATAAAAACAAATCAATATTCAGTTATCTTTTATAAATTAATTGTCAAAAAATTAACTACATATTCCGTAAAAACAAATAAATATGCAGTTATTTTATAAAATTTTACTGTCAAAGATTCAACACCATATTCAGTAAAAACAATTAAATATTCAGTTATTTTATATAATTTTACTACCAAAAATTAATTTTTACTTATCTATAAAAAATGAATTGCTTGTTTTGTGTAAGCAATACCCATTTTCTATTTGTTAAAATAATTTAGTTAAATACCTACATAAAATTTTAAAAGTAAAATAATTGCGAAGCCATATCGGTCATGCTGCTGGTGTCTTATAATTGAGAGTTCTTCTGTAAACAACGTGGTCAGTACAACAAAAGTAAAACAAACGTGTGTAACTGGGTAAGTAAATAAAAATATTCTCCCTCTCTCGCTTATAAGAAAAACAAGCGGACAGGTGTCAGGAGTAAACGAAAATTTAATAAAATAACTGAATATTTAATTATTTTTACTGAATATGGGGTCAATTTGACAGTAAAAAATTGACAGTAAAATTTTAATAAGTAACTGAATATTTAATCATTTTTACTGAATATGGTGTTGAATTTTTTAAGTAAAATTTTACAAAATAACTGAATATTTAATTGATTTTACAGAATATGGTGTTGAATTTTTGACAGTCAAAATTAAATAAACTTTTTGTTAAAAATAAATGAAAAATAGGTAGACCTGTTTTTAATTGAACTTTCATTTATTTTATATTACAATTTCAGTTAATTTTACGTACAGAATATTGTGAGTGCATGAGTCATATAATACTCACTGGACAGGGAAGTTGATATTGGACATAATTTAGGAAAATTTTTCTGAAAAATTGAAGGAATAGGACTATTACAAAAAGGCTTTATAAAATACATAACTGAAATTTAGCTCATAGAATAAATTCGAAAAAATAAAAAATTTAGAAAATTTTTCTGTTAAAAAAAAAAGAAAAATTTTATAATTTTTTACAAAAAAAGTTTCTATAGCAATTGTTCTTGACCGTGACACCACTGTGTTTATTTTATATGTATAAACACACAACTCATATAAATATATATGTACATTAGGGGTATAATCAATTTCCTAGCTAAGTACCATGAGGTCAGCCATCTCCTAGTAACCACGAAAATTATAATCTTTTTTAATTTTTCTCAAAAAAGTTCACGCACCAATTGGTTTTTCTAAACCATTCCAATATGAATATTCATAATTTTATACGGTGTTTTTTTTTTCATTAATTTTTAAATTTTTTTTCGTTAAAAAAGGTTAAAGATACGTTTTGGTTTGCGGAAAAGTCGCGGTTGGTGTGTGAACTTTTTTGACCTAAGCGAAAAAATAAATATACGTTCCCTTATAGTTTTTTATGATCTATCGGATTGTGATATGGCAATTTTTATATTTTAAAAAATTGTTAAAAAGTTATTTCCCTATTGTACATATTTATTAAAAAAAAAAGCTTTTATATTCTTAATTTTTGCTTTTCTCATTATGATTATTCGCCATAAATATTTAATGTCCTTAATTTAATTTTGAACGCGTTGTTAAACAACATGTTTGATTGTTGCGGTTTAATAATTGGTGAAAAATTATATAATTTCTTATTATTATTAATGGGAAATTGGTAACTGAATAAAATTATTTTCTATCATAATAATATTATATGTACATACATATATTGAAGCATTAACAACTTGAAAACTGTTACTGGATAAGTCGCCAAAAAAAAAAAAAAAATCATAATTTAAAGTGTAAAAATCTTGAAACTGCTCTTGCCCTAATTTACATGTGGTGAAGGGTACAATGAGATGGGGCTATACTGATTCCTGTTTTTTTTATAAATTATTTTATAGTCATCATGCCACAACCGTTTGCTTGTAAGAACATTTTTTTAATAAAAGGTTCATTGACCTTTTTTGTTTATTTTTTCTTAAGTTCTTTAATAACATTTTTTTTCTAATGTAATTAACAAAAAAAAAAAAAAAAAAAAAAAAAAAATCCCGGAAGCTTTTGTCAAATTTCTTGCACGCTGTTTGGGTGCTTGTATTGTCTGTATTCTTCTGTTTATGTGTGTGTGTGCGTTAGTGAGAGTCTTAGAGTTTTTACGGCATTTGAAATACATATTTTAATTTCTTGTTATTTCTGAAGACAAAAAATAAAAAATTATGTCAAATAAAATGTAGTTGTTGAAGACAATTATTATATAGATTATTCTTTTTAAGAAAATAAAATTATATTCAAACGCATCCTTACCAGACACTCAGACACACACACACACAACATCTAAGCCAAAATGTCAATTTTATCTAAGAAGCATTTCGGGTTTATGAATTATATTTCTAACACTAGCAAATTAAAGGAATTTATTGTTTATTTGCCTAAATCCGAGGTGCTATTGGGTGTGTATCTTAAAATTGGGACATTTCCAACAGGTGGGTGGCGTTTTCTTCGATATTGTTGATATTTGTGACACCGAAGAATTATTTGTAGAAAGTACATCGGTAGCCCCCCGAAGCTTAGCCTGACTATATTTCATTGATTTTAGCGATCGAGCTGGATTGTGCGTTTCAGAAGTGGTGAAGCGGAAAACAGACACCGCCCTGGTCAGCCAAAAAAGGTTAAATATAATAAACTGGAAGCACTAGTTCATTAAGATTGTTATCGAACCCCACTAAAACCTGCAAAATCAACTTAAAACGCTTGAGCAGCAGGATTTGCTGATGTGAAGCCCGGCCAACAAGCCGGAAACACTTCAAAGCAACATTTTAAGCTGCTGAAATCGGGCCAAAAGGTCACAAGTGTCTTGCACAGAACACAATTGATTCGTTTCGTATTCCAACATGACAATTCTTGGTCACATGTCGCAAGACCAGTTAAAACTTTTTAGAAAATAGCGTCTGCCAGAATAATCATCCAAAAGAAATTGGCTCAAAAAATAAAATATGGAAATATTCGGAAATCGAAATCACGTAAAATTGAAATCGATTAAGATGTTCAATTGAATTTTTGTAAAAATAAACGTGAATTTTCCTGATTTCAAAAGGTAGAGAAAAAAGGGAAAGTTTTCAGAATTTATGAGATTTCAATTTCAAGTGATTTCGATTAACAGAACATGACCGTGTATATCAAAATATGATGAAAAGAGGCTTAAAAAAATAATGAAAAATCACCCAATTTTCATTTTCTCTCTTAATTTTCATGGTATAAAAGAGATATTTGGAAGGACCGCCTTTCCATGCTAAAGGCATTGCTTGGCTTAACATTGAAACTAAAAACTGTGTTTTAGTTTCAAAACTTTGAAAGATAGAAGATTACGCAGCGAAATATTAAAATTGATTTCAATTAAAAAAATTTGTTACATAAATTAATAGTATCAATTAAACGTTTAATTCACTTGATTAAGCATTTAATTCACCTGATTAAATTTTTAATTAAAACTTTTTTTTTTGATTAATGCTTAAATTGGTAAAAAAAAGTTAGATCATATTTTTTTGTACTTGGTTGGCTTATTCAGGGATAGTGCCATCATATTTAGTACACATGTTTTATTTCATCTTTAAAAGTGGTTTTAGACGAATTTCCCACTGCAAAATGCATACATGTCGTGTAAGAGAAAAACAAATTTGCTTCTGTAAATGTCAGTTCGAATTAGCAGTGTAAATTTGTTCAATTAAAGCGTGTTCTAAAGGGCGGTTAGAGGGTTAAGGGACGATGTTGAATATGAACCACACTTAAACGTCTAGTTTTTTTCTGCATTTCATTTGACATTTCTCAATTTCAGACTAACTCAATTTGAACCATTTAATGATATACAATCGAGCAACGCGTTATTCAGGCTTATAATGAAAATGGGCGTTTAAATAAAAATGCATACCGTGCACTTCGTGTTTTTTTCGGTAAATTTGTTTGGCCGGTCAGGCAGTTAATGTGAATGGTGTTCGCTATCGTGAGATGGTAACGAACTTTTGATGGCCCGAATTGGAAGATATGGATGTGGACGATATGTGATTTCAACAGGACGGTGCCACCTGCCACACAGCTAACGAAACAATGGCTCTATTGCGCGACAAATTCAATGGCCGTGTTATCTCACGTGGTGTTGATGTCAATTGGCCGCCACGATCATGTGATTTGACACCGTTGGACTTCTTTCTTTGGGGTTATTTGAAAGAAAATGTGTACATTGATAAGCCAGAAAAAATTCAAGAGATAAAGGATGAGAAAATTCGGCACATTAACGGCATAGAACCTCAATTATGCCTCAGCGTCATCGAAAATTTGGACCATCGGATGGAGGTGTGACACCGAGGTCGCGGCTGCCATTTGGCCGATATTTTTATTATTATAATAAAAAAAAGACATACAGGGGTGTGCTGGAAATCGCAAGCACAAAACGCAAGAACTTGGAAGTTGTTGTTAACAAACTTATAATTTTTGGTTTAAAATCATGTTTAATAGTGAAATATTTGTTTAATATTTGTCATAAAATTATTTTTTTACAGCAATCTTATTTAAAAACGACTTTTAAAATTCTTCCGTTTGACGTTTGCGATTTCCAGCACACCCCTGAATAATTTGCGGTTTATTCAAAATCAACATCGGCCCTTTAACCACCCTTTATTTTGAACTGACAAACCATCTGACATCACATTTTTAATTAATTGAAATACAATTAAAAGAAATATAAATTAGCTGTTGTAAACGATGTTAAACCTTCTGTATTTTTAAATTTTGACGAACACTAGCAAATGGATTTTAGATCGGACAAAGCCACTGCAAAATACAGCTTAAGGTTATTTTAACCGAATCGTATACGCATGGTAAATGGAAACACCCCTAAAAAATTTAATGTGCTACGGCTATGTTGCTACCCTACACGATTACTCCCATACGAAGTTGTTTATAGAAAATTATCTTGAGAAACTTTTGTCTTTAAAAAAATGTTTTACCATTGAAACTTTTATCGAGATATTTTTGGTCTATAGAAAACTTTTCCAAAAAATTTTTGTTTTGTATAGAAAATATTTTCCAAAATTTCTTTTGGTGAAATTTTTGTCTTCAAAAATTTTTTCGAGATTTTCAAGTCCTTAGAAAATTTTCTCAAGAAGTTATTGCGTATAGAAAATTTTTGAATGATTTTATTTTCTTAGGATAATTTATTGCAAAAAAAAATCGTATTTACGCTCCAATAAAATACGTCACAAATTAATTATAATTAAATGTTCGTGTTGTACAGAAAAAGGTACCATCATCAACAACTACTCGTGCATCTCTTTTTTGTACTTTCCTACACAATTTTGGTGAGTCTGAGTAAACACGAACCCAGTGCTTCATTTTCGATTATGCGCCTTATTCAAAGAGCGTTAAAATGCGATGGAGAGAATAGCTTCTTTTGTTTTTGTAATTTTTATGGTGTTTAACAAGTGTTATGACATTGGGTGCTTAATGCCTGCTGCCCGTTCCAAATAAATTTTGCTTTTTCATGTTCAATAATTTTTAATACTCCCTAGCAAAATTTATTCTCCAATTATTGCAATTTTCTTTATTTCTGCTTGGCTTTTCTCTACAAATTTACAAACACATAAAAATATATTTGATTTGCTTATTTCACCAATAATTGGAGTTGTATACTTGGTACTATTTTAAGATTGTATAGGTACAGATGTTTTGGAATCCACCTCAGGATTAAGTAATTAAATTGGCATAAAATGTGCTAAAAAAAATATTCTTGTGCGAATATCCAAGTTAAATTATTGGAATAATCGATTAAAAATATTCGAATAACCGAATAAAATTGTGTGTTTTAAAATATAGTAATAAATACGTAATATTTATCTGGTCGTGCTTGTAAAAAAAAAATTGTCGCTTTATTATGAACACCAAGTGAAAATTTTGCTGCCTAATGGAAAAACTTAATGCAAATGATTAAAAAAAATATGTAACAAAAAGTCCAAAAGAATTTTAATAAATTTAAAATTTTTGGATTATCGCGTGTAAATAAATCATATTTAAATTTAAATAACGAATAAAATTCTTTGTTCATAAACGAATAAATTCTATTTGAAAATATATATTCAAATTTGCGTTGTACTTTAGCAATTTTCTCCCGTAATCAAAGATAAATGCTATGTTTTTACTTCAGTTAATAATTTCAACAATCGCAAAAAATCTTTCGAAAAAAACTAAAATTAAACAAAACATTTAAATAACACAACACATTCTTTATTATATAAGCGAATAATTTTCATAGTAAATTTGTTCTTTAAACCTTTATTTATTGTATAAGAATTATTTAAAAATTCAATAAGAAAAAAATTTAACAACACAACAGTTTTTTCGATTAAAATTTTTTTTTAATAATTTTATTCGAATAACCGAACAAAATTGTTTAGATTTTTAGGTTTTAGGTTTAGGTTTTCTCTAAAAAAACTGCCGATTTTAATAAAATAAAATTGAAATAACGTTTGAAAAAATTAAATAAAATATTTAATATTATAATCGAACAAAATTATTATTTGAACTGTGAAACTCAATACGTTATTTTTTTGTGTAATCAAATATAACAGTTCGTTTAGCAAAATACAAAAATAAATTCCTAAGCTAACCAACGAATCAAATGAAAAAATTATTCAAATAATTTTCTTTATATTTCGGAAAATTGTTAGAACAATTAATATATACCCGTTAAGCGTGTAAAAAAATGGTACATGAATGGTGGGTAGGATTATCAGACCCACCTTTTCGATGCGAATTTTCTCATTCATCTTTATTAACGCTACCTCATTTGCAATTTCATATTCTCATTTATCTTTATAAACATTTTAAGTAAATTTTTCGATTAATGGAATAAAACTATTCGAATAACTGAATGAAATTATTTAAATAATCCAATAAGGTTATTTTAATAATCGAATAAAATTATTCGAATAATCGAATAAAATTATTCGAATACATAATCAAATAAAATTGTTTGAATAGTCGAATTATATTACTTGAAAAACCGAATACACAAAAAGTTTTCTTTTATATTGTATTTCAGAAATAATTGTTTCGGTTATAACCGAATAAAATTATTCAAATAATTAAATAAAATTATTCGAATAATCAAAAAAAAAATTATTTGCATATGTACTGAATGTATTGAATTTGCAAGTTCATAAAAATGTATTAACAAATCTTCAAGTTTTAAAATAAAACTGTTTTGTATTCTCAAATATTTGTCCGATTTAACATTCAAAATTGTTTCTTTAAAAAAAAATTTTTAAATGAAAGCTTTAAAATGTCCAAACTCCCAGCTTGTTAAAGTAAACTATTAGAATGCCTTATGGTTTGTGTTGAAAGGTACAATTTCATAATACATATTTTCATCCCTTTTCGGCTCTCTTTTTAAGCAAGCAAACATGCATACATACACAGAAAATATAAACAAATACAACAACAACATTCGTATTCGGTTTTTTTAATCTTCGTTTTGCTTTTAATGCATTCGTGTTGGGTTGAAATGGCTGTTCGTTGTATAGTGCTTGTGTTAATATTTCTTGTTGTCAGGGCTGCCAGATAAATTTGTGAGAAAATCGTCAGTTTCCTGAGATAAAATAATAAAATCGTCTTTATCGTTTCGAAAAATCGTCCTTAAAATCAGACAACTTAAAATTTAGTTTTTTTAAACAATTGTTGTTCGATTTTTTTAAGTAAAAAACATTCAAACAAAACAATACCTTCATACCCAGCTAGCATTTTCAATCGTGTAAGAGCAACTGCAAGTCTCATGAAGAGCGTCTTTGTTCGTTGATGACCGCATTTTTCAATCGTAGAAGACTCCTCACACGGGAAAACCTGTAATAGGAGTGAGATTCTTCCATAGCACAGCGAAAGACTCTTCTTCAATCGTTGTGGGAATCGTTTACAACTCGTGTAATGCTTGCCGTATAATTAAAGAAAATATGATTTATACAGCAAGCCGTAAAAGGTACATTTGATGATGGTTTGGCTTTGTTGTTTTTCTTAAGACTTGCATATTACAGCCGTACTTAAACAAAAGTGGCACGCGCTTTCTGGTTTTTGAATAGAGCGACCTGGACGCTTTGCACTTGGAAACCCCGATTTTGACAGCTTGTTTAGTAGTGAAGTTTGCCGCTATTGTATATAAATATTACCAATTGGCTATTTGTTGGTCAATCTAGCTTTTTTATCTCTATTTTTAGTTATAATTTGTGGATTTTATTAAACAAGAAAACTATCACTACTCTTCGTGACACAACGTTGACGCTCTTGCTTTGGTATGGCATATCAGCGAAAAGCAAAGCGAAAGAAAACGTTCCGCCTTCCGTTCCTGTTAAGGTACTGCTGTTAAACATTCCAAGATTAAAAAACGAAATTTTTAGAAAATGTAATGTTTTATTCAGATTTTGGAGACTGAAAAAAATCGTCACTTTTTAGAAAAAAATCAGCAAATCGGCACTTTACTAATTTCGGAACAAAAAATCGTCAAAATGACGATAAATCGTCAAATCTGGCAGCCCTGCTTGTTGTTTTAATTTTTTCGTCCGTAAACGCGTTTTTGTAAAGAGCAAAGAAAAAATATTCATACGCACTGTTTGACTCTTGGTAAAACGTAGACTTTGTCAAACTGCCAGCCAGCCAACAGTCAGTCAATTGAAAGTTTGCAAAGGGCGGCACCAACAAAAAAAAAAAAAATAAAATAAAATAAAACAGTTTTATCCTAAATTGTTTTAAATTTTGGTAAAAGTTTAAGATTTTTTCTAACTTGTTTAAAAAAAAAATGTTTTGAAGAAATAGTGAAAAATCCTGAAGTGAAAAAAGTAGAATACATATTAATCATACGTTTCCGTTTAAAAAAGTCTAAGGACATTTTAAAAATTTAAGAAAATTTTTTGAAATGTTTTTCTTTTTATTGATTCAAATTAAAATAATTTCTTTTTATACATTAAAGAAACTTAAAATAAAATTGTGTATCTGATAAAAAAAAAATATTGTTTAAAATTATTCCAAGTTTTTTTTTTCTGAATGATTCATAATTCTGTTTTGGAATTTACTTTATAATTGTGCCTTGTGTATACAACGTTTTTTTCCACAATTAAATTTTCTCCTGTGTGTGTAAATGTGTTCGCTTGCGAGTGTGTGTAAAATAATGTTTTTTGCGCTTCCCACTTGCTGTTCTACATGCTGTTATTACTCTTGCTCCCCTTTATTCCCGTTACTCTACAATAACAACAACATTAATACAACATTAAACAACGAGTACCACGAAACGAAAATACATATCGCTCATTTGCTGCAAGACCGGCATAAATCAAAAAATACAATTTTGGAGTTAGTGATGCAGAATTGTTCGCTATGGTTTTCTTTATGTTGTGTATAAAATTCATATTTATATCATTTATACTTTCCGCATTTGAAGAGAACGTATCGTTATTTTTTCGAAGTGATTAGAGCAAATCAAAAACTTTAAACCCGTTTATCTCAAAATTGATTTTTTTGACTTATGCCGGCCTTGCAGCAAATGAGCGATATATGTAAAAGAAAAAAAAGCGAAGAAGCATCAGCAAATAAAAAAATCTCCAAAATCTCTTTTTCTCGTTAACACAAATTAAATACAGTTAAAAAAAACGAATGTTGTTGCTATTTTCCTTGTTTTTTGTTAATCTCTTTTAAAAGCAAAGAGAGTTTTTTTTTTATTTGTTAACGGTTTAATATAAACAATTGAAAAATAAAGAAAAATCTTATAATTAGTGCAAATATAATTAAATGAATAATTAATAAAAAAAACTGCCTCTTTATTAAAATTCAATTAAAGTGTATTGAAAAAGAAATAACTACTGTCCATAAATTTATAAAAATTCTAAGAAAAACTCTAAATTGACCTTGTTAAAGAGTGTGAATCCTTACAAAAATAATAAGGAGAATAGTTGAAATATTATTTTTAACCAAATCTTTAGTTTATATTTGATGTATTAAAGAGAAAGAAACAAACAACAAATTAAAAATAATAAAGTGATACATGAGGAAAAAGTGGCCCTATGTTCCTCCTAGAAACATAAAAATATAATAACATGAGGAAATTACAAAAAACAAAATGTAACTTTTCAAATTCATTGAGTTACGCCAGGTTTTGCATTTTCGAGAAACATTTTTAACGATTTATTGGAAATACCTGTATTTTCTTACTTGAAATAAAATCTGTAGTTTCTAAATGAATTTAATCTGTAGATTCTAAATGGATAATAGTCGGATAATCCGACTCGGGTTAAGAAAAAATTGTCATGCCTCCAACAAGGCTGTTGAGCTTAGTTTACACAACTTTTAAGGCCCAACTAATATTCATAATCATGCTTAGGCGACTGTGCGAAAACATGTTAATCATATCGATCCTTTATTGCAACATAGTCATATCTCAAAAATCAAAAGTTGAAGTTACTTAATCTAAAGTGTTCCATCATATCTTCTTTCCATTTTAATCGGTATTATATATCAAACTTAACCGAAGTTATAGCAAAATATATTTTATTAAATCTTTATATAAAGGTACATTTTAAATTAATTAAAAAATTTTTTTTTGAGATTTGACTATGTTGCAATAAAGGAGCGATATGTGTCAAAACATATTGTACTTAAGAGAACTTTTTGTTAAATTTTATAAAACGGTCTTAACGGGTTTTCGAAAACATAATAAATGAAACTTAAGGTTTAAACCAGGGTTCGAAAATAAACTCAATATCGCTCATTAGTGCTCGGCATTAGGTTCGGTAGGTTTGTGGAAAACAAACACGCGAATAGTGTTGCTTTAGTAAATCTTTAAAAAAATAACGTTTCCTTGTTTGTCATCTGTCGAACACAAAAATAATACTATTCTTATCCAACTCAATATACATATGCCTGTCAGAGACTCTTCGGGAAGACATGGGGGCTGAAACCCAGGATGATCCACTGGTCTTTTGTTACGATTATTAGACCAATATTTTCCTCTGCCGCCCTGGCGTGGTGGACTAAGACCAAACAGGTCTAAGCTAGAGTGATATTCGATAAGTACTACCGCCTGATCTGCGAGTCGATCACGGGTGCCATGCAGGCAGGTGACTTGGTGGGTCACATGCGGATCCTGGATATCATTAGGAATGATGCATCCATTGTGGTAGGTGATCATATGCTGCCTAGTTTGGCATTGTATAGGAATTGTAATGTCCTTATACCTGACAGGGACCAATGGGCGGACCAATCCTGGTGGCGGGCATGCGCGGACCAGGTCTGGTTTTTGGATGGTTCGAAACAGGTAAACGGTGATACTGGTGCGGTCATCATGGGCCCGGGTTTCCAAAGGGGCTTGCCAATGGGCAAACAGTCTTCTATATTTCAGGCAGAAATCTACGCAATCATCATATGTGCTGGGGAAGGTCTGAGGAGGAGGGCAAGGGGCTTGAGACTGTAATAATGTCGGATAGCCAGGCCGCTCTTAGGGCACTTTCTTCTTTGGAGATAAAGTCCAGGCTGGTCATGGACTGTTTTGTGTCTCTGAATGAGTAAGGGAAACACAATGAATTGTATTTGTGTTGGTTTTCCGGCCATGCGGGCAGTGAAATTCCTTCACGCATGGACGTCCAGTTCTGGATTAAAGCAGTCCAAAAGATTTGTGACACTGTCCCGGCGCAGGGCAGGCAGGTTTCTGCTGCTTGAGAAAGCGGAACTTAGACTGCTTGTTGGCCAATTCACGGGGCACTGTGGTTTTAGATACCACCAGTTTAAGTTAGGTAATACATCTACCAAAATATGCAGATTCTGTGAGAAACGTCGGAATATCTGTTCTGCTCCTGTCCCGCCTTGGGGACTTCTAGGCGGAAATGTTTGGGGGGCAAATAGTGGGCCCGACTGAAATTTATGATCTTTCACCGGGCAGGGTAATGGGCTTAACACGCAACCTAAACATGACATGGTGAGACACAGGTCTGCACAAAAGATCCTCTGGGTCGTGGTGCTCATGACCTTCACGTATATACTCAACAAAGGATGAGAACATTTAATTCGGTACGGTTTTTTTTTACCTCGACCTGCGTTGTGTTCGGTTCAGCTCATTAATGTTCGTTCCTTTCTGTTGTGCTTAGCGCCGTTTTGGCTGCTAAAAAAACCAAAAATATTTTACAAAAACACACCAAAAAAACAAAAACAAAAATCCAGCATAATAATTTTACTCAAACAAAACACATACATAACATACAAACAAGCTGTTCGTGCTGCGGTCGTTGCTAAAATTTTTGGTTTGTTAATTTTTTTAGCAATGTAACAAAAGAAACATTATAGAACAATCAAATATAATGTTTGTCTACAGTATCACTACGATTGTTCTGTTTTTTAACGAAGAACAGAACACTATATAATGTTCGGCCCTTTCTGAAAATATTTACGAACGGTATTACGGGTTGTGTTCGTCTACACAAACACAAACAAATAGATATCGTTCCTGGGTGTGTGAGCAGAACGCTCAATAATGTTTTTATTATTTTCGAACACTGGTTTAAACCGAATAGTCACATGTTTAGGGAACGCGAATTTAAAGTTTACAATTGACACTAGTTTAAAATTTTGGCTTCAGTTAAAAAACTCTATTTTAAAGTTTGAAAAAGTATTTAAGTTTCTTTAAAAAGAAGGGAATTTAACCTGCAAATAAAGTAGGGCTTAGATAGTTGGCGCCCTATGCTCCAGTGGGAGTTAAAGGAACATATACATATATATATATATATATATATAGATAGTAAGATACGTATTAGGCAATAAGCACCGCGACCCAGTGGATCTTTTGTGCAGCCTGAATATCTCACCATGTCCGGTTCGGGCTACATATGCAGCCGATTACACTGCCTGTTAAAACATAACAAATTTCAGTCGTGTTAATCAGTCCGCCGAAAAACTTCCGCCTGGCACTCCCGAAAATGAGACAGTAGCAGAACAGATGGTCGGGCGTTTCGTCATCAATCCCACAAAATATGCACATTAATAATATGTGCCAATCATAAACTGGTAAGACCACCACAGTGCCGTGTAAGCAGGCCTTAGTTCACTCCTTTTCGGCAGAAGTAGCTTACCTGCCTTACCATAGGAGAAGGTCACAAATATATACGATTGCCTCAGCCTGAAATTACGCGTCCATGTGTGAAGAAATTCACGTTCGAACCATTTTGTATCGACCCCTTAAAGTGACCGACAAGAATGCCGCAGAAGCCCCGAGGCTTCAAAATAGACGGCGAGTGTCCCTTTATGCAAAGAAGTTAGCCCTTTCATTGCCCGCATGACCCCCATTAGGGTTTGGCTTTAGTTCCAAATGAGATTTTTCGAAACAGTACATTTAAAAATTGGGTTATTTTTTTTTCAAAGGAATTGAATTTCTAAACGGCGTTTTAATTTTTTTTTATTTGGCTTTAATTTTAGAGTTCGGATTTGTATGATGGAACCGAACACTGAAGAACTGAACAAATGTAAACAAAGTTCTTTATTCATTATTCATTAACAAGAATTTGTGTGTGCTAAATTCCCAATTTTTATTCTTGATAAATGCACTGAAATTTATTGTTGGCGGAAAAGTAGTTCTTATCAGAAGACCTTTTCCAAAAGACTTTGAAAAAGCTACAGATATTATACAAATAAAACAGCAAAGTGAATGAGAATTACAAACACTAAAGTCTTTTTTGCAACACACCAAAAATAAACAGTGTGTTTATCTTTTCTTACTTTTCCTTCTAAAAATTGGTTGGGGCTTTTTCCGACTCGACTTTGGTAAGTTCATTCTAAATTGGTGTATTATGGAGGTTTAATTTTTCATACTTGGCTCCAGTTTTCAGGCACCTTTCTTAATGTTCACATCATTTTCTGAGGCCAAATTTTTAAGATTGTTGTTAAAGGATCTAGAAAGTCTTTGGGTTATCCCGCATGGCTTTCTATTAATTTCGCTTTAACATTCGCGTTACCAAAGGTTTTTACGTATGTTTGTATGTATGTATGTTAACAACACTCAGCAACGGGTGGTATGACAAGTTTAAGGAAATTATAAAAGAACTGGTCACCCAGATGGGTATTGGTGAGGCGAAGGTTAAGCTAAATTTAGTCTTACGGAAAGCCAGTAAACCCAAATGTTATATCAAACTTTTTTTTCAGACTTATTGAGATTTAAAGAAAAAGTTCTCCCACTTATTCTCTTGCTGATTATTTAATTATTTCGTAACGTTTCTCGTTTGAAAATAAGTTTGTTTTCAAATTGTTATTACTTAATTTGGCATCAAGCTTCTTTGTTGGATGAAAATTCTTTAAAATCATATAAATCTTATCTGCTTCCGGGCAAAAGAAAATTTTTGAATCGCATGGAAAGTAAGTCTTTTACTAGAAAACAACGTACTTTGTGTTATATCGTCGGCTTAATTTGCAAACCTGCTGAATCAACTTTTTAAGTAAATTGAGTTTTTGATGCCGTGTGGAAGAGAAAGATATGCCTCGTCGATCAGCATGTAGTTTCTCTTCAATTTGAGTCTTAAAGTATGTCAAATCAACTATATTTTTGGGTTTCCTCTCAAGCAGCACAAATAGGAAAAATAAAAAGTTTTTTGTGTCTCTCCTGTAAAATTTGTTGAAAGTGAATTAACAGGTTTGCATATTACGCCGACGATATGTATGTATGTTTTTGTTAAAAAATAAAAAAGTACCTTCGTCAAATAATTCTATGACTTATATTTATCATACATACATGTACATATGGAGGACTCAGAGCTAAAGCGAACTAAGTCAAAAAAGAAAATTCAAAAATATTTTAAGTTTGATTAAGTGAACTCCCAGTAATTTCTGGAGCCATTGACTTTAAGGAATTGTTACCGTTACCAAACACTTTTTGGTTAAGTCCGTTACAGAGCGGGAATAGTTGAACTTTGTGAAGATCTTCGCACCAGTTTAGAAATACATAAATGACTTGATTCTGTTCAGCTCTGAGCACTCCATATGTTAAAGAAGAAAGAATATTTTTTCTTGCTATTTAAGGAATTTTCAAGTCTTTTTACAAATTCTAAGATTTTGATATACAAAATTTAAAAAACAATTTTTTTCTTTTTATTTTAAATATTTAATATTTCACATTTTTTTTCTACTACCATCCTTAAACAATCTCCACAAGATTTGTAATAAACTTGGCAAAATATGTCAATCAATATTGTCATATTCAGTGAACATGAGTGACTGTTTCATAAGTTAAAGATGCTTCAACCACATCAGTAACATCAGGCTTCAAAAGAACAAGTTTTAAGTTTCAAACCAAAAAAAAAAAATAAAAAAATTTCAATTTCAAAATTCTTTCAATGTATATTTTTAAGGTTTATGTAAAGCATTCTATGCGTTTGTCCTGGATACAAAAGAGAGAAAGGGAAATGAAATTGAAAAAGGTGGAAGTTTTTAATTAATGTTGGATATTAAATTAATTAACAAGTAATTATGTTGAACTTATACTGCTTTAGACTGGGAAAGTTTCTACAAAATCGGTCTATCAAATTTTTCCAGAACTCTTACTCTGCCATGCGAGATAAGTTAGAAAATAATAAAAAGCAACAAAACCGTTTCAAATCAAATACCCAGCACCACCTTACCTAAATAAGATCTGTAGGTATTTTTTTTAGGTTTTTAAAACGTCAATTTTTAAACCACAACACAATAGTGGAGAGTCTGTTATGCACATAAAAACATAAAAACTCCTTTTTATTAAAAAATTTGTGATATTAATTAAAAAAGTTATATAATTTGCACCATTAAACAATTTAATAGTATCAATTAAACGTTAAATTCATTTTATTAAACATTTAATTCACTTGATTAAATTTTTAATTAAAACTGATTTTCTTTTTGAATAATGCTTTAGTTGAAAAAAATAATCGAGCATTTTTTTCTGTGTGCGTTTGTATCCATTTAAACTCCTTTATAAAATTACTTAAAGGCACTGAAATCTCATAAGAAGGGTGGTCCAAGCAACACGCACGATGTTAATTGTGAGCGAAACAAACAATTTTCTGGCAATTATCTTAATATTTTTTATTATTTATTTATTTATTATGATAAAAATTATGTGTGAAAAAAATATCGGCCCACTACTCGCCACGGCCTAGGTGGCATACCTCAGTCCGATGGTCCATATTTTCAATGACTCTTGAGAAATATTTGAGGTTAAATGTCGGTTATGTGCCGAATTATCTCATCCTCTAGCTCTTGAATTGTCCTTGGCTTATTGACGTACGCTTTTTCTTGTAAAATCCCCAAAGAAAGAAGTCCAACGGTGTCAAATCACATGATCGTGGCGGCCAATTAACGTGAGATAACACGCCCATGGAATTTCTCGCTCAAAAGAGCCATTGTTTAGTTGGCTGTGTGGCAAGTGACACCATTCTGTTGGGGCCACATACCGTCCAGGTCAGTATCCTCAATTTCTGGCCACAAGAAGTCCGTTATCGCCGTTGGTAACTGCTTGGTTGACCTCATTTTCGAAATATTGCGAACAACAGCAATGCTTCCCGCAGAACGAATTGGGCGAGCATGCACAGTCCTACAGATCCCGTTTGCTGAAATTTGCGCATAATTCTTCCGATTGTGGACACATTTGCTCGATTATGCTGACCAAACGAACGAAGTTCACGAAATGCATTTTGATTTGAACGCCCATTTTCGTAAAAGGCTTCAACAATCTTAACGCACTGCTCAATTGTGTACCTCTCAATGCACGTAGAGAAAAAACATGTTTGAATATGGTCACCTCCAACCATACTATTTTTAAAGAAAGTTTTAAACATATTATGTTTTATTTATCCATATTATTATCAGTGGTAACCATATTATGGTTAAATTAGTCCTCCATTAAGAACCCACAAGCATATTATGGTTGCCTCTAAAAATGTTATGGTTAAATAAGATAATAATTTGTTTTTTAATTTACAATTGTATTTTCCTCTTTTTCAATAGCAACATACTTTGGTTGTAAACCAACCATGCTATTGTAAGTGTTTAACAAATTTCAGTTATTGTTGATCATGTCATATTTGGAGGCAACAATAATATGGTTGGGGTTTCTTTATGGAGGCCTAATTTAACGATAATATGGCTACCGCTGACAATTATATGGTTATATTAAACATAATATGTTTAAAATTTTCTTTAAAAATAGTCGAGGCGTAACTAATGTATTGTTTTTTCTGCCACGAAATGCTTAATGAGCACGTCAAATCCACCTTTTGTACATTTTCTTCTCAAACCACAAGGTATACCGAGTTCAGATATGCACCTTAATTGAGTTTAACGCAATAAATGACTTTACTGAGCTGAATTATCCATATAAAATTGCAATTTAGTAATTGATCAATTAATACGAAATTGTTTTAAATATTGAGTAAAATTAAAATGCGACCCTGCCACAAGTGTGTTTAGTAAGCAAAACACAACTAATAAACAAAGTGTCGGTCTGTTCGGAAATGCATCACTGCGCTGCATCAGAAAAGCAAACTTTTTTTAATGCCGTTAAAAAATAATTTTATTTTTTTTTATTGTGTGACTATTATTTTTGTTGAGTATTTGACAATTTTTTGGCCCACATCTACTTCACTGATATATATTTAGCATTTGAAATCACTGATGCAGCACTGTGATGCATTTCCGAACAGGCCCTGTTTTGACATTTGGCAACTGAACCAACAACAAAACAACGGCCCATCACTTAGGTCTGCGCAAAAGCCAGATGTTTATTCCTTAAAGAAAACAATAAAATGAAGTAATTTGTTTTTAATTTTCTTTTTTCGTTACACACTTTCATCTACATTTTGAGTCGAAAAACCCCAACCAATTGTTGTAGGGAAAGTAAGAAGAGATAAACCCACTGTTTATTGTTGGTGTTTTGTCTTAGATTTGATATCGTTGCAAATAAGACTTGAGTGTTTGTAATTCTCATTCACTTCACAGTTTTTTTTTTTTTTTTTTGGAAAATATCTAAAGCTTTTCCAAAGTCTTTGGAAAAAGGTTTTCTGAGGATCTGGCCTAAGCAATCGGTTAAATTCGCATAGGAACTATCTTATCCTGCAACAATAAATTTCAGTACATTTATCAAGAATAAAAATTGGGAACAACAAAATCTTGTTAATGAATAATAATAGAAAATTTTATATTTCCAAAAATAACTTTGGCACAGTTTTTATGCTTTTTCATTTTTGATTTTTGGGCCGAAATTACTAAAATTTGAGAGACACTTTGCGATATAATTGTATAAGAACTGGTCTCGGAACTTTGAAAAAACTATCTGAAACAACTCAAGGACAAAGAAAATACCCATACAAGGTTTCTTTCAAATGTGCTAAATTCCCATTTTATACTATTGAGAAACTGATATGTATTGTTGAAGGGATGAGCTATTCCTATGCGCATTGCACTGGTTGCTTAGGCCAGATCGTCAGAAAACTTCATCCAAAGATTTTAGAAAAGCTAAATATATGACACAAATAAAACTGTTAAGCGAATAAGAATTATAAACCTCAGTTTTACTTGTAACAATATCAAAACAATAAACAGTGAGTTTATCTTTTCTTACAGTCCCGACTACAATTGGTTGATTTTTTGTTAAGAAAAAACAAAAATAAAAACAAATTTCTTTATATTATTTTACCAGTTCAGTTTATTTACTCTGCCACATGCAAATTTGTTATCAAAGTTTTTCTTGGGATTCAAAAATTAATTAACAATGTTTCTTTCAAATACATTGATTTGGCTTTCCATAAGATTTCAGGATATTGACTATTTAACATTTCAATTTGATTTTAATATTTCAATGGATTCACACTATTTCTTTATACATTTCTAAGGATTTGCACTTTTAATAGGGTTTAAATTCAAAATTAATAAATATAAAAATATGAACTTCGTTTTTGTTTTAACAGAAAAGTTTGCGGAATATTAAAAAACCATAAATAAAAAGTTAAACGATTTTAATGATAAAATTTATAAAAATTCGAATTCACAAAAGCCTTTAATAGAGAAGAGATAAATCAAATCATAAAATAACTTAACTTATTTCAAGCGATTTTTCTATACAACGCAAAAAAGAGAACAAAATCAATCAAAAAAAATATAATACAAAAAAGTCCTGCAATTGAAATTCAAAACAGTGTGAGTGCCTGTTAGCACATGTTATTAAAGCGACAAAACTTTCTTTAAAAAAAGTTAAAATTGTTTTTTTCAAGTGTTACAAAAAAAAAAAAAAAAAAAAAAAAAGGAAATCCCTTAACATCGATTGCCTTTCCCCAACCACCAGCCACTTTGGGAGTTTTTCTTTTCAAGAAAAACTAATTGAAGACCCTAAATTTTGTGTAAATTTTTTCTTTCGTGAACCACGGTATTCGGCCAATTGTGGCCGATATAAACGACCTTCAAAACGTTTTGTGTCGAAGCAATACGCACCATGGGCTGCGCACAGAGTGCTGAGGAGAGGGCCGCAGCAGCTAGAAGTCGTTTGATAGAACGAAATCTAAAGGAAGATGGCATTCAAGCAGCAAAGGATATTAAACTTCTTTTGCTTGGTGAGTTATTTTTTATTCATCAATTTATTTGTTTCTACATTTTTCTTTTGCTCTTACTCTCTTTCTTTACGAGATGAGAATGAGATGGGTTTGAGTGTACACATTTGTTTGTATTGTGCTCTATTATAGTCCTGTGTAGATTTTTTGTTTGTTTTTGGAGTCTGTGGGTAAAAGCAAATATTTGCTATTTTTTCTTTAAGTCTAAAGAGAATATTTATAATTTCTTTGCAATATGTATGAGTATTCGTTACGTTTATGTCAAATGGCTTTTTAGAGTTTTCTTTTTGATTAAAAATGTTTTTAGTCTCCGGTCTTTGTAATGAATTAATGGGGGCAAGGGTTTTTCTGTTCATTTGTTTGCTGTAGACTAATTGGATTTTGTAAAAAGATTTTTTTTTTAATAAAATGACTAATAAATTTTGATTTTATTATAGGGATAACTGGATAAATAATATTATTTAATCTGTTTGGATTAGATACTTTAAACACAGTGGGGTTCATGCTAAAATAATAAGCAGTATATAAATCGCATATGAAAAACACTCTGTTTGAAAAATATTTTCTATATAAAATTATATGCGAACGTTTGAAATTGTTCCACACGAAGTAAATTCACTCAAAAGAAAAATCAATGCATCCGCACTCAAATCAATCCAAAGCGGTATTAGTAGTACGGTGAGTACGGATTTTCTTGAATCAAGAACAGAAAGTTTAATTCAAGTACGGATTTCAATCGCTAAATACTTAACTTATCCATATTCAATCCTGAATTCGTTCTTGTAATAATCCGAAAATGAGATTGATTAAAGACAAACTACGATTGAATCAATCTCAACATGCGCTGGATTCAAGTATTATTCAAGTATTCAAGTTGATTTACTGCCTGTTTTTAGAAAACGTAAGCAAGTGAGTGAGTGAGAAATTATATAAAAAACAAAAACAAATTTTCGCTTTTTATTGTTGTTTTCATTATAATTTCTCACTCACTCACTTGCTTACGTTTTCTAAAAACAGGCAGTTAATCCTGAACTCGTGCTTAAAAAAAAAAACAAAAAAAATTAGAAAGAAAAAATTATTATGATTGATTTACTTACCCGTTTCACACCTTACAGAATGATAAAACACCAGCATCATGCCCGCCGATATGGGGTTTACTTTAAAAATCATATGTACATACTAGTGCTGGGATACTATCGATCTTTTCTACTATCGATATTTATCGATAGTTCAGATTTTACTATCGACTGAATGTTTGTACTGGAGTAGGAAAACTATAACTATTTTTTTTAGGCTACAATTTGTCGTTTATGTTATTACTATATGGAGACGTATGCATGTACGCACATTATTTTAGATGACTGCTGCTGATAAGCACCTTTCTGAAGGAACCGAAGTAGCAGGGACTTTAAGATTTGATTCTCAACTCAAAAGGTAATCAATCCTGCGGACTTGATCTCTAAGGTCATTCATTGTATGGTCGCAATTGCAAACGCAATTGCATTTGCATTTTTTTACAATATCACTCGAAAAAGAAGAGTTAAGCAATCCATACCACCTGACACTGTGTGTGTATAGCTGCTGTTACATCCCTGCAAATTATAGGACCAGTCCAAGAGTAGTCCACAAGGGACTAGGACTAGTCCAAAAGTAACCCAAACGTATGGAAAAAACATGGTCTAATTAACATTACGATGTCCTAGGGCAGGACCATATAACCAACCTTTGGACCTCAAAGGAGTAGTTTTAAAACTGAAATTGGATCAGGTGGTCCAATAGTATTTGCAGGGATGTCTTCATAGCTGTTTTTAAAATAATAGTAATATCGATACAGATATTTTTTCTATCGATATTTTAAGACTATCGATAGTACTTTTGATAGTTTCCCGTCACTACACTGATAGAAAAGGCGTCATAACGCTGATGTATTTTGGCATCAGTACTATGACAAGTGTCTTCATTTTTGTCCCCATTACACTTTTCATCATTGTGATCTCAACCTTTACATAACTTGGCCAAAATGTCATCAGGGTCAAAGTGAAATTATGTCATCAATGGGATGACATATCGGCATCACAGAAATGCCGAACATGTCCTCAGTGCGATGACGCAGTAACATCTGAGGAAGGACTCATAAGCATCAATTTAACGACAGTTTGTCATTAAGTCAAAGTCATTGGAATTGACTTAAGTCAAAGTGTGAGAATATTATTATTTACTTGCCCGTTACATATATTCGTTTGACGTTTGTTTAATTATAACCTTTGTTTACAGCATTAACTCTCAATAATAAGACACCAGCACCATGCCCCATATGGTTTTCGTAAACATTCTGCTTAGAAAATTTGATGTATTTAACTAAATAATTAAAAAAAAATAGAATATAGGAATTTTTGCTTCTTATAATACATTGTAATCATGAAAATAATGTTAGTAATATACAAAATGTGGCATCGAATTGATGTCACTATAGTCATAAAATAGATGACACGCAAAAAATGACAAAATTGTACGAAGACGTTAGTCATTGGATTGATGTTACTTTTTGCATCATTGACGCCATTTGTAGTAACAGTGATGTCACAATTCTGATGTTAGGGCATCAGCAATATGAAGATGAATTTTTCTATTAGTGTAATAAAAATATAAACTAAAGAGAAGCAAGAGTTCAATTTGACTTTTCCGACATGAAAATAAAATTGGCTTTTCTTCTTGTTTTGTTGTTTCTACACACAACAAGCAAATCATTTCTTCCAACTTGTGTGGCGTATGCACGCATAAAAGATTGCAATGCTGAGAGGTAAGACCAATAAGTTATATGAGATTAAAACCCTAACTATGTAATTTTACTATCAGAGTGGTACTAACAACGAAAAGTTCAATCTTTTTTTTTACTTGATTTTCGAATTTTATACTTATTTTAAGAAATTCCGGATTGATTGATCCCATTTAGGATTGTTTTGAGTACGTTTTAGTGTTATTCGTACTTGAATTTTTGAGTTCGACTCGTACCTAAAATTAAGTAAAAAAACTTAATTTATCCCGAGTGTTTTTCTTTCTGTGTATGTAACCAAAAGCTAGACATACTAAGTTTTAGAAGGACATTCTTGGGACTTGCAAAAAATTGGACATGTGGGGGACGGATGCGAGATGGTATAAGTGGCGCCCAAATTTTGATGCCGGATTAAAAAGTTACAAAAATTGAGCCACTGTCAAGCCATGAACAAAGATATGCGATATGACGAGATCGGACTTTAAATGGCAGCGCTATATACATATAAAAAACAAAAGGCGCTCTATTTAGGGGCGTGGCAGAAAAATTGTTTCCTGTTTAAGAAACTTCATCGACATATCTTTCATTCCAGAGGGTAACTGGCACAACTTGTTTTTTTTTATGGAGGCCGACCCGCTCTGTGTCAATGTGTGTGTCAATGAATGGCGGAAAATATTTTGTAAGAATAAGTTCCAAAAAATAGGTTCGATTTTAAACGTTCGAACTGCGAAAAAGTACCAAATTAATATTTGTAGTTTTTGATAATTTACGAATGAGATATAATTTTTATTTCTATGTTTGTTGGTTTTAAAGATAAGATGGGTTGACAAAAAAGTTACAAAATATGAAAGGGTTTTACCTGTTTGCTCTCCGAACGGGTCGAATTTCAAAAAAGTACTAGACACCTGTCCGCTTTTATTTTTAATCAACAACGATAAGTGTTTCATTTTTTTGCTTAGGAGATTAGAGTTTAGATAATTAAACGTTTTTACCCTTTTTTTACTAATCAAACATTCGAATTTCCAAAAATCGCATTGACGAGAGATTAACCTCTGGTCAAAATTTAAACATTTAAGAGTCAGGTTGTGCCATAATGAATCAATCAGTTTATTTACACTTCTTTCGTTAGAAAGGGAAAACAACTTAAGCTTTCTTTTCTCCATATAAATTCTGTGAAATTTGTTTCCTATTTAATTCTTTTTATCTCCCCCAGTTCTAAAATCTTTGGCTATAAAGCAAGTTTCTAGGAACTTTGGATCCTCCTCTATCAGTTTTCTTTTATAGATTAAAATCAAATCTGTTTATTATATTAAATCATTTTAAAATATTATTATAGGAATTAGAAATGGCAGATATAATTTATAAAACTATTGTGAAGATTTGCAATATAAACATACAATTTATGTTTCGTTATAAAGACAGCAAGTTTAGCAAGCAAGTAAATGAACTTTAGAAAAATTCCCAGGTAAAATAAAATTTAAATTTAATTTTACCCTCTCACACAAACTTTTAGTTTGCTAGCAAAACATTCCCTTAAAACAATTTTACCAACATTTCTTTAAGTTTTCTAAACCAGTAGACAGGGAAAAACAAAAACTATTTTCTTTTCTTGACAACAAATCTGGGATTCAATTAAAAACTTTCTTTGAATAATAAACAAATTTTTTACAAACTTTTTACAAGTGACCTACTAAATTTTTTATTGGCTGTTTTTTTTTTGTCAAGAATATTTTATTCTTTTACGTAAAAGAAAAAGTTTCATAATTTTCCATTTTATTTGCCACCCATCCCCCGCCTCCTCGGTTTTAGGAAGACACATTTGATTTTATGACTGTTTTTCAAAACACGTTTAAGAAATGGCTTTTTGTTTTAAATATTTATTATTATTTTTGTAAACAAATTTTTATTGTGTTTCATTACGCTCATTATGAATATTATGGAGAGTGTGTTTGTTCCAACAATAAAATGTTTCCCCCACAAGAAAAGTTTTATAACTGGTGAAAAATAAAATAAACCTCAATTGTACTCAAAAAAAACATTTCGTATTTAGAAATTGCGAATTGTTTAACTATTTGCATTAACATGAATGAGTGTTAATTTTGAATTTAATTGTTAGAACTGCCCAAAAATTTTCTTTTGCAAATCGAAATTTTGATACTTTTAAAACAATTTAAATATAACGAAAATTTTGGATTTTAAGGAAATTGTTTAAAGAAATTTTAAGGAAATTGTTTAAAGAAATTTTAAAAAATAATGAATATTAAGAAATTTAGCAAATATTTCCTATATTGGGAAATTGTTTTAAAAATTTCAAATGTTTAAGGAAAACTTTTAATTTCAAGAAAAACTTTAATTATAAAAAAACTTTACGATTCATTAACGAAAAAAAGCTTAAGCGATTAAAAAAAATTTACAGGAGAAGGTTTTTTTTATATTTTATTTCATAAAAATGTTGTATGAATTTTGTCGCTGAAGCCTAAATTTTTTTTTGCTACAAAGTCGTAACGGTGTCTTTTGTGACTAAGACATTTTAGGAGATGATGCAAGTGTTTGCCAATAAAGTCATTTATAAAAAACAAAAAAAATTAAATTAAAAAGGATGTCGCATAATTCTGAATCTACACGTTTCATCTTTTGATGCTCAACTTCTTCTCAATTCCCTTTTAAAGATGCCAATATATTCACACACAGCAATCGGTTTCAACTTTTTCGGTACAAAACAACAACAATTTTATTAATAGCGAATCAAAGAGAAAAAGAAAAGAAAAAATAATTACATGCATCCATCGTTGTGCATTTACCAACGAATAAAAACACAAAGCGTACTGACCGACTAAAGGCATCTCCGTACTAACCCCCTTTCTTCTTTCTTCTCTCACCTAAAAGCATAGGAGTTGAGCATCAAAAGATGAAGCGAGTGAAAGCAGACTAAGCTATTTTTGCGGTAAGAGCTCGAATTGTTCGTCAAATTTAAAATTTTTTTTAAATAGATTTGAAAACTATTAGTAAAATAAATTTATTTTTTGTCAAACATTAAAACTGTGGTTAAATTTTTTATAAAAAAGAAAGGATAATTCCCATATTCTTTTTGGTTTAATTTAAAATAGAATGTAATGCATTTTCTGACCAAGTTCAGTTATAATTAACTAAAGGGTAGTCCAACCATAATGCACGATTTTAATTGTGAGTCGCACTATAACGTCAAGTTTTTTGCAAAACTTAATTTGACATTTCTTTGTTTCAGGGTTTGACAAATTCAACCACTGAGAGGTACACAATTGAGCAGAGCGTTTAGATTGTTGAATCCTTTTACGAAAATGAGTGCTCAAATCAAAATGCATTTCGTACACTTCGTGATTTTTTTTTGTCAGCATAATCGAGGAAATGTGTCAACTATCGGGAGAATTCAGCACAACGGGTATGTAGGAAATGTGAAAACACCTATGCAAGCTCGCCCACTTCGTTCTGCGGAACACATCTTTGTTTTTCGCGATAGTGTGAAAATAAGGTCGGCCAAGCAGTTACCGTGAATGGTGTTTGCTATCACGAGATGATAACGGACTTATTGTAGCTAGAAATTGAGTGTATGGATCTGGACAATATGGCGTTCCAATAGGATGGTGCCAATTTCACCACAGCCAACGAAACAGTCACTCTTTTGCGTGAGAAATTTAATGGCCGTGTTATCTCACGTCATGACGATGTTAATTGGACGTCACGATCATGTGATTTGACACCGTTGTACTTCTTCCTTTGGGGATATTTAAAAAAAAGTGTACTTCAATAAGCCAGCAGCAATTCAAGAGCTATTGGATGAGATAATTCGGAACATTAACGGCATAGAACCTCAATTATGCCTCAGCGTTATCAAAAATTTGGACTATCTGATAAAGGTGCCCCGAGGTCGCGGCGGCCATTTTGCCGATATTTTGTTTCACACATAATTTTCAAAGATCCTTTTATAATATTTAAAAAGGTGGCATGTCATAACATTTAGTGACATAGGTAGAGTCCAAAAAAGTGTCATAAGATCCATAAGGTCCGCGGACGTTATGACACTTTATGACTTAATGACATAATGCCCATTTGCAAAGTGTCTTCATGGCCACGGACATTATGCCATTTTCAAATGTGTTATATTGCCCATGGGCACTATGACACTTTTTGAAGCGTCACAGTGTCCATGGACACTATGTCACTGGACGTTATGACATGCCATGACATCTGAAAACTTTTTGTTTTATAATCAAAGTAATTTTTTGGAAAACATAATTTTAATTAACAAGATTTTGTTCGTTGTGCTTAATTCCCAATTTTCATTCTTGATAAATACACTGAAATTTATTGTTCAAGGATATGCTAGTTTCTATGTGCATTTCAGTGGTTGCTTTACCTAAAAACTGTAAAATAGCTAAAGATAGAAGATATGCAAATAAAACTGTAGAGTGAATGAGAATTACAAACACTTAACTTTTATTTGCAACGATATCAAAGCTTAACAAAATAACAACAACAAACAGCGAGCTTAACTTTTGTTACATTCCCCACTACAATTAATTGGAATTCTCCCAACAATTAATTTCAGTGTCAGCCCTATTATGAAAACAAATTCCCCGGGAGTTTTTTTTGCCTTTTCCCATTTTTACAATTGAATTTAGATAGGAAAAATGGGAGAAGGGAGAAAATTCCCGGGAAATTTTTTTTCATAATTTGAGAAAATGAGAATTTAGCACAACAAACAAAATAATACTTTTTGCTTTGTTTACATCGTCCGTTTTGGTTGGACCACTCTGTATATCTTCAACTGTCAAAAAACATACATATGTATTGTTAACTGTCAGTTATACCAATAGTTGATTATAACTGAACTTAGTGAATGTGGCCGTTGCGACTTTTCTTTGTTTCATTTTATTTAAACAATTAGATTTATTTATATTTATTAAAAATAAAATAAAAATTATTTTAAATCTTTACACAAATCCTTATTTGTTTATAACACATTGAAACAAAAAGTTCAGTGGCTTCATTTCTTGATTTTTCATTTTAAACAAATATTATTTGTTAATGTAAACGCGTGTTGCACTACCAACCCAACCCCCATTTATCTCCACACACACTTTCAGTTTATCTGATGGCGAAAAACACAAGAGAACTCATTGTTTTTTTCTCGTATCGTTTCCATAGCAAACATTTTATAAAGATGTGATGATGTGGGTTTAAGTCTGTTTTTCACTGGAAAATAAAAATACCAGAGATTTACTTGGTATTGAATCATACAAAGATGGATAATGAAGATGCTCGTTGAGTTTTCCACTTAAAATGTTGTAATAAGGGTCCTCCTCGTAAACATGGAAATAATCAATGTAATTTTTCAATTTATATTCACATTAAGATTAATGGCAAATGACTTAAGTGGTAACAAAAATAAAATCATTGTTTAGTGAACAGTTTTCGCAATACATATTGCACCCTACATATTCGTAGGGTTAAATCATTGTGTCTTAAATCCATCTTCTAAGATATAAATTAGACTCGTTTTAAAAGCAATTCAATCATATAAAGCAAAAATGTGAAATTGGTTTTATTTAGACCCCATACTAATTATCTTTTGTAATTCGGCTTTAACTTTAATAAGCCGCCAAAATCCACACATCCATATCTTGTTGAAATGTAGATTTAAATAATGCCCATTAGAATGTTTACAGTGGAAGCAACGGATTCATGAAGTTAACACTTCAGAAATTATATGGAGTTACACACCAGAAATTCCTCGCGAATGAAATATTATATTCTTTACTCTACACTTCTGACCCCGCCATATTATCGATATCGACAAATGCATCTTATAAACTCATTGATCGCCTTCTTCAAGCTTTACAAGATGTACAGTTGAAATCTAGTATTCAAGAGAGATTCAGAATCCGAAAGAGACTAAACGGGTCATGTTGTAAAAAAACCTTAAATTTCATCATTTAACTTGTTTAAGGCTGGGTTTTTGAGATCTCAGTTAAACTAGGTTTAGCTAATCTGAAAACAGATTTGTGCCGCCATTGCCAAGTTTGTATACAAAATTTTGCCGGAACAGCTTAGTTTTCCTTAAAATGTTGGTCGTTAATGAAATAATAAAACAAAAATCACATTTCGCCGGAAAAATGCGAGTTTCAGACTACGTTAAACTAAGTTTAAACTTAATCCACATCTCAAAAATCAGGCTTTAAAGTCCCGAATTTAAAAAAAAAAAAAAATCCTGAATTTAAAATACCGAATTCAAAATCCTAAATTTAATAATCCCAAATCTCTTAACTAAACCCAATAAAAAATGGAGCTTCCAACGAAGCAGGTTTGTAAGAGAGAAACATAAACGTTTCGCTTACCATTGCGCTGATGGAAGACATGAATTTTATATGGCCAGTTCCCACTTTGAAGCAATACATTTTTTACACATAAAGCGCATTATTTAGCGAATATAAAATAACGATCGGCCTTACACACTGAATGTTTTGATACAGTTAACCTGCTTCGCAGTAGGAAATGCCGTAACACTTGAAATGTTATTTTTTTTTTTATAAAAGTTGTTGAGAGTTCTTTAACTTACTTTTCTGCATTTCTGTATGTCTTATTGCGGAGCGCATAATTGTGCGCTTAATTTTTAAAATGTACCATCAGTGTTTCGCAAAATGATAAAATTTTTTATTGGGAAGCTTCTCTGCATAGTCGGCCTTCGAAAAGCTTCGTTATTTAAAGCTACTAAATGCGGGATTTGATCACGCGAATTTCTAATTTCCAACCAATTCGTTAAAATAGTTTCGTATCGACGCTTAAACTCAGCTTTGACACCAAAATTTTTCTTTTCTTTTGAGTTGTTCAAACATAAGCGTCTTTTCAACAGACGGACGGGGCTGAATCGATTTAGAATTTCTTTAATAAAGTTGCCATATTTGATCGCAAGAATCTAAAAATTTGCCTGAACATGGAGTTTAGCCCTTCTGCATCCCTTGGATATGTGCCCTTCCTATGATCCTTTGGGTCAATATGACCCAACAATAAAATGTTAACAACATTTCATATTGATCGATGATTCTGAATGAAGATGAACTCAATTCAATAATATTCAATAGGAAAAACATTTTAAAGTGGAATTAAACTTCCAATATCGCTTGTTGGGTCATAATGACCCAAAGCATATTAAATGTGTGTAAATCGTGTTTTTAAATGTTGAGGGGGGGAGGAAAAATTTAAATTTTATTATTTTCATTTAAATTTATAATTTTCGTCCCTGTAATGGATACATTAAAGTTTTACGTCCATATCTTATACATATATAAAGGCACAAATTTTGCGTTTGAAAATCAAAATTGGGTCAAATTGACCCAAGGAGTGCAGAAGGATTAATAAAACGTACAAAAATCAATCAAAAACTCAATACCGAATTTTTGTGTAGCAAAGTCCGTTTGCATTTAAGGTGACGATATATACTCAATGGGGTCTTAGACGAATATCAAAACAAGTTTCGCACGGAATGATAAACTTAGTACACCTTCATTTACCACTTGTGGTGAAGGGTATACCAATTTCAATTACATGCTCTTGTGTAATCTTAGCCGTAGTTAATAATAAAGTGTAATTGAGACTTCTTCGTCTGATTTTTTTTTTTTAATCACTTTTGTATTGCAAATATTTTGAAATTTTATAAATAATTTTGAAATGTAGGGCATGTTAAAATTTTGATTTATTTACATAATTTTTTTTATATATTTATTTTTTTGTTTAATATAAAATTGTTTAGTTATTGAATACAACAAATCAATTACTTTTCAAAACCAACAAAATACAAAAATTATAAATAAATTTCTTAAATTCATGTATAATTTTCAAATAATTATAAACAAATCGTTTGAAATAATTTTGTTTGCGAAAAACAAGAGCAATAAAAGTCAAAATGGAAAAAAAAATTCAAATGAAATTTTAAATTTTTTCAATAAAGTCTTTAATGCATATGGAAAAAATACTTATTTAATAAAGGGTGGTCGAACCATAATGCGCGATGTTAATTGTGAATCGCACCTTAATCTTTTTGCCCAACATAATTTGACATTTCTTTATTTCAGTGTTTTCCTGATTTAGCCATTGAGAGGTACACAATTGAGCAGCGCGTTAAGATTGTTGAAGCCTCTTACGAAAATGGGCGTTGAAATCGAAATGCATTTCATGCACTTCGTAGTCAGCATAATCGAGCAAATGTGTCCACAATCGACAGAATTGTGCGCAAATTTCAGTAAACCGGGTCTGAAGGAAATGTTACTCTGCATGCTCTCCCAGTTCGTTTTGCGAAAAACATTGCTGTTGTTCGAGATAGTTCGGAAATAAGATCGGCCAAGCAGTTGCCGTGAATGCTGTTCGCTATCACAAGCAGAATTGTGGCCAGAAATTGAGGAAATGGACCAGGACGGTATATGGTTCCAACAGGATGGTGCCACTTGCCACACAGCCAACGAAACAATGGCTCTTTTGCGTGTAAAATTAAAAGGCCGTGTTATCTCACGTCGTTGCGATGTTGATTGGCCGCCACGATCATGCTATTTAACAACATTGGACTTCTTTCACTGCGGATATTTAAAAGAAAAATTCGACATTGAACCTCAATTATGTGTTAGAGTCATTGAAAACATGGACTATCGGATAGAGGTATGCCACCGGAGCCGTGGCGACCACTTGGCCGATATTTTGTTCCACATATAGTTGTCCTAGATCTTTCTATCGTAATAAAAAAAATACAGTAGAATCCCGATAATTCGTAATCGCAAGGGACCGGCTATTTCTTACGAATTATAGGGGTTTTCGATTTAGCGGGGTTAAAATAAAATAAATTCGAATTAACGGGGCTTTTCAATTTCTTAACTAAAACGATAAAAAAAACATAAAAAGATGGTTAAAAAGAAAAAATATATAAAAATTGTTTATGTAACAAACTGATCTTAAGAAATTAAAGAAACACGCAAAAAAATAGCGGTTAACAAAAAATCATTCTTTCCATGTTTCTGTTGTTTTTATTACGAATTATAAGTGGTAGTTAGTCTGAATTTACACGTTTCATCTTTTGATGCTCAACTTCCATTCAATTCCCTTTTAAAGATGCCAATATATTCACACGCAGCAATCGGTTTCAACTTTTTTCGGTACAAAACAACAACAATTTTATTAATAGCGAATCAAAGAGAAAACGAAAAGAAAAAAATTACATGCAGCCATCGTTGTGCATATACCAACGAATAAAAACACAAAGCGTACTGACCGAGTACAGGCATCTCCGTACTAACCCCCTTTCTTCTTTCTTCTCTCACCTAAAAACACAAGAGTTGAGCATCAAAAGATGAAACGTGTAAAAGCAGACTTAGCAAACAATTACGATTTATAAGAGGCAAAGAAGATTTTATTTGAAAAAAAAATTACGAATTAGCGAGGGGACCAAAATGTATGGAAATTTTACGAATTAACGAGATTTTTTCAAAGGACCGACAGTTTATTACGAATTATCGGGAATTACGATTTATCGGGGTACGAATTATCGGGATTTGACTGTATTAAGATAATTCTCTGAAAAATTTTTGTTTTGTTTATAATTAACATCGTGCGTCTTGGCTTATTAGAATTGCTAAGAAAGTAAAATTTAGAGAACGTTTTTAAAAAATACAACAATTAAAAACTTCAGAAAAGAGTTTAAAATTTTTTGGACTAACAGCCTGTTCATCAGTTACTGCCTGGCCCACAATGTCGAAAAGAAAATTTCTTTCGTACATTGAAAACAGAAACCAATTTTAGTTTTTTAAAATCGTTTTAATCTAAATATTTAAAAGGCATTTTCTTTTTGATATTGTGGACCAGAGACAGTTAACATCATAATAAATCTAATAATTAAAATTATTCCACTCAAAATAATCTGTATTGAAAATTTCTTAAAATGTGTTAAGTGTCTTTTGTCATTGTAATTTTCTTGTAGCAAAACAAACTGTCTAGACTTAATTGTTTTTTCTTTTTAAGAAAGAAAAAAGTAAGTTCTATTAAATGACTTTAAATTGTTTTTCCATAATTTTTAAATTGTATTCAAATTTAAATTCAACATTTTTCCTAATGATCTGCAACAATTTTTGCTGAATATTCATGAGTTCTTTAAAACAATTTTCCCCCATTTTATTTTAACATACATTCAGTGAAATGTTCGCGTAAGAAGGTCAGAAAATATGGGGGCGGCTTAGGAGGATGTTAAAACATAACAGTGTGTCTATGTTTTGTTTGTTTTTAACTTTCTATGATGCACAATGGTATAAATTAAAAACAAAACTGATACAAATTTTTAAACTTCTTTAAGGATAACTTAATTTTTTAATTAATAACTGTATTTCTAAATAATGTTTCATTAGCTCTTTAGTTATTTTTTGCATCAGAGTGTTATTAAAATTAAATAACATAGCATATATGAAGGCGCATATTCTAAATGAAAAATGTAAGTGTTTGTCACAGTGCAACATTTTCAAAGTCATTAAATGTACACTTCATTTTGATTTCAGTTTCCCCATTAAATGATGAAGCAGCCTCATAGAAAAACATAGTGCAACACATAAAATGTGGCATTCATTTTAACTTCAGTTTCTGAATTTACTAATCTGGCTTGGCTCAAAATTAGATTTTATAGCGTCTTTAAAAGTTTGATTTAAACTTGATTTTGAGCATTTTTTTTAAAGAAAACGTTAAAACCTTGAATTTTTCAAGTGTACTTCATTGCAAAATATATTTTAATTTAATTTGAAGTAAACTTTACACCAAAAAAGAAGATATTTGTGATTATAGATTGGAATAAAAATAATGTCATATAAACTAAATCCGAGCGAAGCCAGAACAACTCGATTAGAATTTTCGGAAACTGAAGTAACATTGGAGTGTACATTTTATGTGCTGCCCTGTGTATTTCTATGAGATTTTTTTAATTTAAAGGCGCTTTCAAACTTTGGCAGTTGATGGTGGCCATATTGCTGTATTGAATCGGCTATTCTTTATTTTGTCTGTTGTCATTGGTTGTTGTTGATTTTGGTCTGGCGGCATCATCGGCTTATATTTCTTTAAGTACGTCGTTGATCAGGTCATCGCTGTCAACGGGATGAGCTTTATGCCGATGATTACCAACTAATACATGGGGCCTCAACAGAAAGGCGCTACATGTTCCACAGCTTATGTCACATAAGGCATTATTTAGGAGCAATTTGAAGATATGCACATCTCATCGATCAGGAAATTTGTCCTGTTAGCCAATTTCCAGGCTTGGTTCCTTGAGTCGCAGATTTATCTGGGTAAGCACCTTAAAGTTGAAAAAACCCATGCCATTGGTTAAGTTGTCCCTGGGGACAAATTATGGCATTCGATATCGATCGAAATTTCAAAAAAATTTAAATGGAGATTTATGCGCAAGAGTCGCGAAAAATTTGATCATTTCAAATGCTCGCCATTCAGCTACACGATATTCTATTCCATACATAATTTCATCGATAGGTCTTTGAAACAAAAAAATTATATCTCACACCAGTGATCTTATAAGTAGGGAAAAATCCCTATTTGAAGGGAATTTAATTTTAAAAAAATGCCCTTAGGGGAAAAGGACACATTTTGCTATCATTAAAATGTAGGAACTTTTCAAAAATAGAACAACACTAAATAAATTTGGCAATTTTTTTCGATTTGCAAAAAATAGGGATTTTCTAGGCTTCATAAGGACTTAAAAAAAGTACATAACATCACTGTCTCACACAAACTTTATTTTATTTAAATTTAAAGTTAGAAAGCTCTTGATAGACGACCCTTTAAAAAAAATTTTGGTTCGAAATGATATTTTTCCTTCAATCAGAGATGAGTTTTGCGTGTGCTTAATAGTGTAGCATAAATATAGGAGCGGGCTATTTATAAAAAAAAAATATTTTAAATAACACTTTTTCTAATCTTACCCCATTGTGCATTGTAGTAAAATTTAACGTAGTTGTGATGGTAATGATGATGATGATGAATAATGATAATGACGCGACGATGTTATGAGGTGATGTGGAGGAGTGTTTTGTATGCAAGTGTATCTGTGTTTATTTGTTGCAACGATTTATAGCGCATTTTGTTGTTTTTATCCACAAGATACAAGATGATACAAACATCCAACGAGTATTAGAAACAAGTACACATGAGTATTTTTGTTTTGTCTTTACTTTTCTCTGTTTATTATTCACAACACTGATTTCTACTTAAGATTTATATTTTCTTTAACTTGCTGTTGAACAGTTTTCTGTTTATATTTTGTATCATGCAACATATTAGCACACAAGTTTGTGTGTTTATAACACAGATTTTCACACATACATATTAAGTGTTTTGCACTTTAAAAAGCCATTAGGGTACTGAAAATACATGAAAGAAAACAAAAAAAAAATTGTTTTGACTATAAGAAATTAAACAGCATGAAAACAAAGAAATAGAAAATATTTAACACAAACAATTATTTTTAACATTTATATAACGAAAGAAACGAAAATGGAAATTTAAAAGAAAATTATTTGTGTGTCCTTTGAAACATTTGACTCTTTTGTAATTTTGATCTTCTCTTCTTATTAGAAAAATAAATAATCAATATTAATCAATAAAAATCTCTATTCTCTTTCCAGGTGCTGGCGAATCAGGCAAAAGTACAATTGTAAAACAAATGAAAATTATACATGAAAGTGGGTTCACTCCTGAGGATTTCAAACAATATAGACCGGTTGTTTATAGCAACACAATACAATCATTAGTTGCAATACTTAGAGCAATGCCAAATCTTAGTATTCAGTTTAGTAATAATGAAAGAGAGGTAAGTAAATATGAACTACTAACTGAAATTAAACAAAAAATATTAACCCAAAATATTTACACAAAAACATACACACGCAAACATGGTGATATGCGAGGGGTTTTTTAATAAAATTGGAAAATCCTCCCCAACAAATCATCAAACAAGTTGTAAGCATGGTGGAATATGCAGGTGGCATCGTTGTGGCGTTGCCACAACCAAAAAAAAAAAAAAAATAATTGCAACCAAAACGTAAAAATAAAGTAACCAAAAGCGAAAAAAGTAACCAAAATTATTTTGTATCAAATGTACGTACTATTCGCACTTCAGTTGAAAAATATATCTAAAGGAGCAATTGTGTTTGTTTGTATATTGTAGGCTCATAAACCGCTTGGCCGATTTTTATAAAATTTAACAGTATATTACCGATGTTCTGGAAAGAGGCCATATCATTTTTTGAAATTTTTAGTGGACGTGCACCTCCTATACAAAGTTAACACTTATTTTCGTCAGTTTGAAAAAAGTTTTGGGTTAGAGCTTCAACCGTTTTACATATATAAAGAGCTCTTGTTAGTAAAACTTTTTAAGCCTTATGTCCTATTTTCAGGATTGATAGTTATTAAAACACATTTATGTTTAAGATCGTTTAAAATACAAAATTCTCTTCTTCACTAAACTCTTAAATAAAACTTAGTTCACCGATGTGGTACTTTGAAATTTAACTTAAGTTTCCACTGGAATAACTTAGCAAGGTGGCCTCAATATGACAACAATACAACAAAAACAGGCAAAGCAATAACATTCAGCTGTTTTTTGAGAGCACCTTGCAAATAATTAAACTTTTTTATGATATTTGTTTGTATTTAGTAGCGCTGCCATACTTTTATCTTAATTAAATACGACTTTTCAACTTAAACTCAAAAAATCAATCTGTATTTAAATTCGATTTAAGTTTAGATGAAAATAAACTTAATATAGATTTAAATACTATCCTGAATATTGGACATTAGTGTGTTATTATGGTATAAAAATGCACAATTTAACTAAATTATGCGGTAGGTCTTTTATATATAATTGGGGGATTCACAAGGTTGTCATAAAGTTGTAAAGTCATATGTCTTAAAATAATTACAAGAAATATATATGACTGCTGTTTGCAACGGCTTATAATTTAGATTTCTACTGTATAGTTATGACGAATTAATGAACACAGCATTAAAATATTTATTTTGTTTGAAACACAACAATATTATTTTTAAACAATTGTTAAATATTATTTAGGACATTATGACGATATGAATTGATAGCACACCTTGTGAATATTTTAACAAAATATCTAAATTAAAAAAAAAAATCGTTGAAAAAATCTTCTTTTAACCACAATTAAAGAAAAATTTCGTTTATAATACACAATTTTAAAAACATAAACAAAAAAGTTTTTTAATGAAAATTCGTATGATAAACAACATTTTTTCAACTTTTTAAATTTGACTTAAGATCTAAAAGAGTGTTTCAGTTAGACTTATGAAGAATTAAATGTAGCAGATAAAAGTATATGGTTAAGTTGATAGTCTGTTAAAGTTTAAGCTTTTTTATGTAGATGAAAAAAGTACTGGTATTGGTTGCACAAATATAACACACAATTTTCAAGAGTCAAAAAAGCGGAGCGGGTAATTCTTTTTTCAAAACGAAAAATTGTTTTTTTTTGTGTTTAAAAAAAGTAACCAAAATGGAAAAAAGAACTCATGCACGTACACATTGGATAAGAAAGTAACCAAAACGGCAACGCTGATCAACGTTTACGTCGAAAAATACTTTAAGCAAAAATCAAAGCGTGATGAAATAAATAAATTTTTTTGCCAATGTTTATTTAATTATGGTCAATATCTTATTTATTATACCCTTCACCACCCGTGGAAAAGGGTATATATAAGTTTGTCATTCCGTTTGTAATTTCTACAATATTGATCTTAGACCCTATAAAGTGTATATATCCAGGGTAATTATGAGGAGAGAAGTTGATTTATCGATGTCCGTCTTACGTTTGATATGTGTTTTCCGGAGACCTCAGACATGATAGCGGCTAGGTTGTTTTACATTTATGTCACATATAGTCCACCATTTCTTGCAATTGCAAATTCAGCAAGATCGGTCCACAAATGGCTGAGATATGAGAAAAAAACCACGACTTACTCTAATTTTTTCTTTATTATTTAACGAAATAATTTTAACAAATAGAAACTGGGAATTTTGTTTCTATTTGCTACTTAAAAAAAGATAAAGCTACGGTATGACAACACTGCCAATACTTAAAGAAAACAAACACAAATGCATGGTACAAACCATTTTGGTGAATATAGGCCCCAATTACGGTTCACAACTCAAATAAGTTGATTGTAATTTTTGTATTATGGCTTAAAACTTTGCTTTAATGCGGTGAAAAAAAAACATCAAAAAAAATTTCAACTCAACCTTAAAACAGGCCATATTTAATTTTAATGATATTCAAATAACGTTCCTTCATGGTTCTGTTGTCTAGGGGTTTTGTTAAGGTTAGAAACTGTGAGTCCCTGGTTTCGAACCTTGGGTTTTCAAAAGAAATTTTTTTTTTAATTTTTTATGTATACTAAAAACGATTTTAAAAAAGTATTTACCAGTTTTAGCTTTTTAAATTTAATTTATAATGAAGTTTTAAGTATTGTAAATACATACATATGTATGTATATGAAAAATTATTTAGTTTTTGTCTAGTTGCTCTGGGGCCTAATTCTGGCAGTCCTTATCGAGTACTTTCTCGATTCGTAACCAATTTTATTTCAGTGAACGAATCGAAATTATTTTTTCAGTATTGTGAAACTTTAGTTAATGCTTTACAACACCGAAATAATAATTCCGATTCGTTCAGTATTGACTGAAACAATTAGATATTTAATTGCTTTCGAATCGAGAAATTACTCGATCACGACTGCCAGAATTAGGTCCCTGTATCCTGCTCGCACAATGGCGAAGGGTATATAAGATTCGGTACAGGCGAATATAGCACTTTTACTTGTTTTAATTTAAAATTATCAAAATCTTATTAAAATACAATAATCACATAAAAAAAACTTTGACATAAACCTAGAAAAACAATGCAAAAGCAAAACACCGTCATCTGGCGTAGTGCTGCCACCTGTTTATTTCACCAATTTTTTTCTTCGGAATCGCATTTTGATAAAACACAAAAAGAAACTTAATTTTGTCAAAAAATTTTGCAAAAAAAAAAAAAGTTAACCCTCGTGTTTGCAATTCATGTGTAAAGAAAAAAAATGTTATTTATGCACTACATATATTTATTAAATTTCTCATTTATCATGCTAATAATGTTTTTTCTTTTTTTTTTGTATATTCTGTTTTGCTCATTTCATTGATAGAACGATTCCAAAATGGTATTCGATGTGTGTTCACGTATGCATGACACTGAACCTTTTTCAGAGGAACTGTTAGCTGCCATGAAACGATTATGGCAGGATGCTGGTGTTCAAGAGTGCTTTTCACGTAGCAACGAATATCAACTAAATGATTCTGCTAAATAGTAAGTACCCACCTTCGCATTTAATATTTTTTTACCTTTCTCTTTCTTTATCTATATTAAAAATGTATTTATTTACCATTTATTCCAAAAAACTAATTGAAATGTAGGATATTGAAATTCATTGGAAATTTTAAAAAAAGTGTAAAGGTTAAAGAAATAATTAAGGCTTATGATATTTAAAAATATTAACTCCCTTATTTATAAATGGCCTTATTCATAAAAAATATTTCAGGTTAATAACAGGTTTATTAAACGAATTTCCTATGTAAATCTGTTTAATAAACCTCCTTTAAATCAGTAATATTTTTTATGAATATGGGGAAAAATCTATAACAGTAGTGCGATTTACTATGGTTTTTAAACCACAATTGTTTCGTTTAAAAATGTTAACCACAAAATTAACCATTTTGCTATTCACTAACACTTTTAACGACATCTGCTGGTGTTAAAAGCCAGCTGTTTCAGTCAGCTGCTATTTTTAACAAATCAAATTGTGGTTTATTAACACCAACATTTTTGGTGTGGTTAAATCCGCTTAGAAAAGTGTTTATTTATCGTTGTATTTACATATATAGTCGATGATATATTATGGCTTTTAGGTATTTAGCCTACAATTTATCCACTTCTTATCACACACCAATTTTCCATGGAGCTTCTTATTTATTTATCCTAAAGCAAACCATTTGATTCAAATAAAATTAAAAATTAAAAAAAAAATCATTCAATTAAAATAAAATTAGTTAAATAATATAATTAATAAAATAAAAAAAATTAGTAGTGTTTTACGCACTTAGCACAATATCATTTAAATTCTATAAATTAAAAGGTTTTTGTTTTTTTTTATTCTTCTTTGTTATTTTATCCTATTTTGATGTTTCTGTTGGCAGAGTTGCCACGATATATCAATTTAAATAGAGAGAAAAATAAAACTGTTTACCGTGATTATAAATATGTAATTGAATCACATAGTGGTTAGTGCAAACATCAAAATGTATGGTTAAAGTTAACACTTTTTAAAGTGTTAAAAGTTAGTGAATTGCACTACAGGTTTATAAAAGGTTTCTTTAACCAATTTTTTTAGTTAATTTTTTTCATAAACATTTTAAAACCCATTATTTTTTTTACTAAGGCCGTACATATTTTATGCCAATAATTTTTAAAATATTTTCTTGAAAATATATACAAATGTATTAAATTTCCTAAAAAATCTTCATAAAACTTTAATTACACAAAAATCAATAAACAAACAAATTCTATAGAATTTGCAGTTCACTTTGAAAAATTTTCTAAAACTATAAAATTTTTAGAAAAAGGTTTGTTGTGAAATTGTGGATTTCTATAAAGTTTTTCTATATACATATTAGTAAATTTTCAAATAAAATTTTTTAAAAAAATTCCTATAAAATAGTAAATCTCTAGCCAGAATAGTTTTTTTTTGCAGAAATAATATACATTTATACAATTAATCTCATTACACCTAGTCTTAGACTAACAAGTAATATTTTTCTGTTTAATAAAATTCATCTTGTGGCTTAGTTCTGATCAGTCTCCTTGAGTAGATTTCATCATTACATAATATGGCTGCTTCTGGATTAACATGGCGCTGAAGTCTAGAAGCAGCCATATTATGTAATGATGAAATTAAATATTATTAAGGTTTCCTATAAAATAGTAAAATTTTAAAAATGTTTCCTATAAAATAGTAAAATTTTAAAAATGTTTCCTATAAATTAGTAAAATTCTAGAAAAATTTCCTATAAAATAATAAAATTTTTGGGAATGTTCCTATAAAATAGTAATATTTAAAAAAAAACTTTTTTTTATAAAATAGTGAATTTTTGGAAAAATTTCGTATAAAAGTATTGCTCTAAAAGTTTTTTTTTAAAACAGTACAATAGTTTCCCATAAAATAGCAAACTTTATGAAATATTTCCTTAAACATAGTAAAATTTCAGAAATAATTTCTTCAAAATAGGAATTCTTAAGAAGTTTCCTATAAAACAGTAAAATCTTCGATAAAAATTTTAAAAAATTGGTCCCATAAAATAGTAAAATTTTATTAAATTTTCCCATAAACTAGAAAAATTTCTTTAAAACAAAAATTTTCTAGAAGTTTCTTATAATATTATAAAATCGAAGAAAAGTTTCCTATAAAATAGTTAAATCTTAGATAATTTTCCTATTAAATAAAAAAAATCCTTTAAAATAGTAAAATATTAGAAAACTTTTTTATAAAATAGTGAATTTTTAGAAAAATTTCCTATAAAATAGTATTGCTCTAGATGTTTTCTATAAAACAGTAAAATTTTAGAAAAGTTTCCTATAAAATAAGAAATTTTTAGAAAAATTTCGTATATCATAAGAAAGTTTTAAAAATGATTTTTTTAAAATGGGAATACTCTAGAAGTTTCATATAAAACAGTAAAAGCTTAGAAAAAATGAGTATAAAATTTTATAAATTGGTACTAAAAATATTAACAGCCGTATTCATAAAAAATAAAATAAGTTTGAAATTAGTTTTAAGACAAAATGTTCATACAAATTTTTCTTAAAATGCATTTCAAATCCATTTTAATTATTTATGAATACGGCAGTAAAATTTTAAAAAAGTTTACTAGTAAAATTAGTAAAATTTAAGAAAAAATTTCTTTAAAACAGAAAATCTCAGTTTCGTATTAAATATTAAAATCTAAAAAAAGTTTCCTATAAAATAGTTAAATTAGGAAAATTTCCTATTAAATACAACCCTTTAGTTTTTTTTTGTTGAGTGATACAACTTTGCGTTGGCATCACTGCTTTATTTAACCCCCCATTTGACAGTTATAGTTCCTTTTTGTTTAGTTTGCTTTGACATTTCATTATGGATACACTTACACCAGAGCAACGCGAGCAAATTGTTGGAATTTGCAATCAAAATAATTCGGCGAATAGGCCGAAGAACAAATTGATTTTGAATTTCCAATCAAAATTTTATTTTCCAATCAAGGTTGAATGGGTACGTAAATAAGCAGAATTGTCGTATTTGGAGTGAGGAGAATCCACAAGAATTTGTCAAAACACCATTATAACCACAGAAAAGTCATGTTTGGTGTGCTTTATGGGCTGGCGGAGTCATTGGCCCATATGTCTTCAAAAACGATGATGGTCAGAATGCGAAAAGTTGTTGAACATTTGTGTTTCAAATTGCGCCATTTACGCGCCAGCCGTGGCGGCCACATGGCAGAAATCATATTTAAACATTAATGTAATGAATTTTTTTTTATCGAATATAGACCGTTGCATTGATATCAAAAATATATTACTATGTTATATTATGATTTAAACTTGTATCACTCTATAAAAAACACCCTAAAAAATAATTAATTTTAAGAAAAATGTCCCATAAAATAGGTAATCTTTAAGTTTTCTTTCCTATTATTAAGTAAAATTTAAGCAAAGCTTCCTATAAATAAGTAAACTTTTAGAAAAAATGCGTTCAAAATAGGAAGTCTAATGAAGTTTCCTATTAAATTGTTAAATTTAAAAAATTTCTTATTAAATAGTAAAATTTTAGAAAATGTTCCTATAAAATAGTCAAATTTTAAAAAGTGTTCCTATAAAATAATGAAATTTTCTTATAATTTAGTAAAATTTTAAAAAATTTCCTAAAACTAATAACCTTTTAAAAAATTTGCTATAAAGAAGTGTATTTTTCGAAAATTTTCCTATAAAACAGTAAAATTTCTTTAAAACATCTCTAGAAATTTCATATAAAATATGTAGTAAAATCTCAGAAAATTTTCCTTTAAAATAGTTAAACTTTAGATAATTTTCCTATAAAATAGTAAAATTTTAAGAAAAGTTCCTATAAAATAGTACCATTTTAGAAAACTTTCTTATAAAATAGTGAATTTCTAGAAAATTTTCTTATAAAATAGTATTGCTCTAAAAGTTTTCTATAATAAAGTAAAATTGAAGAAAAGTTTCCTATAAATAAGAAATTTTTATAAAAATGTCCTATAAAATAGTAAAATTTTAAAAAAATGCCTATAAAATAGTAAATTTTAAAAAGGGTAGTAAGCTTTCCTATAATATCCTAAGAAATATTTTAGAAAAATTTTCTACAAAATTTGAGAAAAGTTTCCCATTAATTAGCAAAATTTTAGAAAAATTTTCTGCAAATATAAATTTTTAGAAGAATTTCCTGTTAAATAGAAAATCTTTAGAAGTTTCCAATAAAATAGAAAAATCGTCTTATAAAGCAGTAAAAGTTTGCTGTAAAAAAGGAAAACTTAAAAAAAAATTCCCATAAAATATAAAATTTTTAGAAAAGTTTCAGCATATAAGTAAGACATATTTCCTATAAAATAATAAATCTATAGAAAAGTTTCCTATAACATTTAAGAAAATTTTCCCATAAAAAAGTAATATTTTTTTTTAGTTTTTTTTATTAAATGTAAAAATTTTTATAGTAAAAGTAAAAATTAAAAACGATATTCCTTTAAAATAATAAATTTTAAAACAAAATTCTTGTAAAATTTTCTATACAATACTGTATTTTTTATAGTTTTTTTTTTAATATTGAATTTTCTCAAAATTTCCTATAAAATACTGAATTTTTACAAATATTAATCGAAATTTCATTTATTGTTTTTTATTTAGATTTCAATTTTTCATTTTATGGTTATTTAGTTTTATTCACATAAACAAAAGACTTTAATTAATTTTTTTTAAATATATTTTGTTGTTGTTAAATTATAACATAACCTGATAATCCGTTTTCGTAAACAACCCAATTAGTTCAATAAATTTCGTTTATAAACTAAAACTTTTATATTAAATATTATATAATATTTTAATATAAATCTTAAATCTATTTAAATAAAATATTTATATACAAAAACTTAATTTTTCGCCATCAAAAGGAGTTCAACTTCATTTTGTTGAACAGTTTATTTTGAAAATTTAACTCTCCCTTAAAGTCAATTTGAAATTTAAAGGTGATTCCGGTATGTAGGTTGAGTTGACTTTGTAAACCAATTCGCCGTGATTGTATTCGACTCTATATTTGCGAAATATCTGCAATAAAGAAAAACAAATATATTTTATTATTTATTTATTTATTCTTTTGAGAAATTCATAAAATTTTTTCGAGAGAGAAAAATTTTTGTTTTTATTTATATAATTTTTTTTTGTTTTGTTCTGTGCACTGTAGAATATTAAATCGGCAAACTGCACTGCACCGAAACTATTTTATTTATTTATGGGTCTGTAGTGCACAAACAACCGAACAGACCCCTCAACAAAGTGACTTTTTTTTATGAGTTAGTTACCTTGGCCAACAACGTATGTAATTCAATTTCCGCAAAACGTCGTCCAACACACATGCGACGCCCAAAGCCAAATGGTAAACTGACAAAGGGATGTATTTTGTGACCAGCATGTGGACATGATTCCATATTTGCTGTAGTTCTTTCTGCTTGAGTGGAAAAAAAAATAAAAAAAAGTGAAAATACAGCGGTACAAATTGCAGTTAATTAATTTCCAGCTAAAAAAAAATGTTTTTATCAAACAAAAAGTTGGCTTTTTACAACACATTCTCAGTTAAAAAAAAAGAAGTGCGTTTCTTTTGGTGTTGTTGAGAACTGAATCTCAAAGTCATCGTATGATTTTAAAATGATTGTATTTTTCAAGGTTGTAAATTTTCACAGAAGAACTACTTACCATTTTGCTTAAGCCAACGCTCGGGTAAAAATCGTTTTGGTTCGGGAAAGTATGTTGGATCATTTGAAACCACTAAATGGGGGAATATGACATGGGTCTAAAGAATATAAAAAAAGAAAAGATTAAAATTATTTAATGTATAGAAAGATTATTTGTATTGTGGTTATTTTGACATTAATTTAGGCTTAAGTTCACTAAATCTAATTTTCTTTAAATTATTTTTATGAAGAAAGGAATTTTACAACATGAAATTAATTAAAATTTATTTATGATTTTTCATTCTTGACTGACCTGAAGCTCGAACCCAGGCGTTTTTACGGACAGGTTACCCTTACATGTTTCGATTGCAACCACTCAATCTGCTCAAAGGGGCTCGAATTTCAAAACTCGCACCCATCGACGAATGCTGGCAGTCAAACATCAATCTTTAAACCAAATTGTATTTATCCTTTGGTAGATCGAAATTTGCTTTGAATGATTATCTATTTAATTGAGGCTCGAACCCAGGCGTTAATTAGATAATCATTCAAAGCTAATTTCGATCTACCAAAGGTTAAATAAAATTGACTGCCAGCAGTCGTCGATGGCTGCGAGTGTTAAACGGCAAACCCCATTGAAGAGATCGAGTGGATTGTTAATCTTTTTCAGTATTTTCTATAAAAATATTGTAAATTGTTTCATACAATCTTACAATTGTACTTTAAATAGTAAATTTTCGCCAAAATTTTCTTCAACCTTTTATTTCATTATTTTTAATAAAATAATTTTGTATATTTTTTAAAAAAAATTTCAAAATTTGGCAAAATTTCCTGAAAAAATTTTAAAAATAGTAAATTTTGACAAAATTCTTTACACAAAATTTTTGCGAATATTTTTCATAAAACTGTAAAATGCTACAAAATAAAGGGTGGTCCAACCATAATGTACGATGTTTAATATGACATTTCTTTTTTTCAGTGCTTGACAAATTTAACCATGAGGAGGTATATTCACAATTGAGCAGCGCGTTGAGTGCGCCGGGGTTGAGGGTTCGATTCCCGCCAGAGACTCTGGTTTCTTTCCTGCAGACAAGCGTAGAGCTTCGCGGAATTAGCTTAGGGAATTAACATGAAAAAAAAATATTGTTGAAGTCTTTTACGATAATTGGCGTTCAAATCAAAATGCATTTCGTGATTTTTTGGTTGTGTTTATAATCGAGAGAATTGAGCGCAAATTACAGCAAGCCAGGTCTGTAGGAAATGTGAAAACTCCTCTGCATGCTCTCCAAGCTCGTTCTGCGGAAAATTAGGACGTCCAAGCAGTAACCGTGAATGGTGTTCGCTATCTTGAGATGATAACGGACTTCTTGTGGCCAAACATTAAGGATACAGACCTGGACGATATGTGGTTCCAACAGGATGGTTGGACTACTTTCTTTTGGGATATTTAAAAACAAATTATTAACGTCAATAATCCAAGACCAATTCAAGAGCTAAGGAATGAAATAGTTCAGCACATTAACGATATTCAGAGTCATTGAAAATATGGACTATCGTGTAGAGGTATGCCACCGAAGCCGTGGCGAGCATTTGGCAGATATTTTTTTTCGCACATAATTGTCATGGATCCTTCTATTATAGTAAAAAAATTATGATAATTCTCTAAAAACGTTTTGTTTTACATACAATTAACATCGTGCGTTTTAGCTTGGACCACCTTTTATATACAAGAAATCGATTTTGTTTTACCCTCTGGAATTTTAAGCCTTGAACTATAATTATATTTAATTTTATCCTCTCTCTATCTCTGCTCCTCCCTCAATCACCCCCTAATTCTGCTGAAATAAACTAAACTTTGACAATTTGCCATTAGCCGTTCTCCTCCCTTTTTTTAATTACCTAATTGCATGTCCTTATTTTTAAAATACATACTTACACCTTTTGGTATGTGATAGCCATTGATTACAGCATCTGATTGTAGACTACGACCATTTGCAATGACCACCGGATACATTCTACAAAGAAAATAACAGAAATAAAACAAAAGCGCACACAACCACACCAACGTAAAAGTGAAATTTTTCATTCATCGTTTATTTAATCCTTTATAATGCATTTGCCAAACTTACCTTAAAGTTTCCTTGACACATGCCCTTAAATATGGTATCTGTTCAAGGGCATTTTGATTAATTTCCGCTTCACGTGTTGGGAAAACATTTTGCAATTCCTCAAAAAGTTTTTGCTGTTTCTGTGGATTTTTGGCCAATTGATAAATGGTGGAAGAGGCTGCAACTGAGGTCTGGATACATATAAAAATAAAAAGAAAATTTAAAATATTTGTTGAATTAAATAAATTGTGTGTGCAATTTTTTAGTAAATCATACCGTATCGACTCCCACCAGGAACAAATCCAAAGCCAATATGGCTGCTAATTTGCGATCACCCGTTTTACGAACTATTCTCTCCACAATACTGATATCAGCTTCTGCCCTTGCAGAGGTACAACTATCTGCTGCATCCATAGTACGACTTATATTTTTCATGCAAATTCTAGCAGAAGGAGAAGATGGAGTGCAAAAGAATAAAATACGGATTGTGAATTAGTTATAAACGGATCTTAAGAATGTTTTAAAAAGTTATAAAGGATTTTGTGTAACACAATACTTTCAGTAATATTTTTATAAAAATTTGTTACCACTAGTTTCGTTTATTTAAATTAAAATATATTTTGTAAAAAATATGAATTTTGGCCTTAACAAATTATATATTTTTTTTAACAACATTACAAAAAAAAATGTCCTTTAAACTTATTAAAACATCTGAATTTTTGTTCAAATCAGTTTTTGGTTCCAAAATTTGTTTACAATCGTAATTGCCAAAGTTTGGTCGATCGCAGCTCTATCTTTTGCTCTATCGACATACCAAGTTTTCAACAGATTTCCTCGGAACGTAAAAAATTCTCCAGCTCTAACAAGTTATCGGGATTGTTTTTGACATTTCCCGAATTAAAGAGAAGTTGGAACGTCAGTCTGTTTCGCTTACTAAACCTCACGTAAAAAATTGCATACCAAGTTTTTGATAATTGAAAAAAAGGACTTTAAGAAAAATTCTTGATAAAAAGTATGAAAAACAAAAGTAAGGAAAAACATGTAAATCAATCAAATTTTTATTCACCAAGTAAAAATACCATTTGGTTTAAAGATTGATGTTTGATTATTGACCGCCAGCCGTCGTTAATGGCGGTGAATGTTAAACGGCAAAGATTCCTGACAAGACAGTGTGGTTTGTTACTATCGAAACACGGCAAACCAACCTGTCCATGAATTTGGGTTCGAGCCTCAGGTCAGTCAAGAATGAAAAACTATCCATAAATTCGTTTCACGTTGTAAAATTCCTTTCTTCATAAAAATAACTTAATGAAAATTAAATTTAATGTACTTAAGCCTGATTAAAATTAAATAACTACAATAATAACTATGAAATTTCGAAAGAAAAAAAAAACCGAAGAGGTTAAAAAATACTTCGTTATATTTGATTTTTTATTTTTTCATCTTATGTCCTTTTTAAAGAGCTTAATATTTTTCAAGAATACTTATTTTAAATAATTTTTATTTTAATATCAGTATCTAATAGTTTTTAGCAAAGTTAGTACCAAATAAAAGGGAAGGCTCTGTAAAATTTTAAAAATGTTTTCTTCAGTTCCCTTGAACTAAAATAAAAAAAAAATTCCTTTTAAAAATCCTCCTTATCCTTAAAAGTTTTCATTAAAAATTTGCAATAATATTGATTTTTCTCTTATAGTTCAGAAGGTGTGATTGTTTTTTTTTTACAAATTAATTTCTATGTAGAAATCTCGTTCATTAGATCTTCGATCTTTCTATAGTTCGCAAATGCAAACGCGAATATTCGTAGGCCCCTAATTATATTTTAAGGTGGGCGACGAGTATTCGGGTACATGGTTTTGACAATTGTTGATGATTGCCAGGCTGTTAGGACTCATAGTATAGTGTTTCTGTTTAAAAATGCTATTTTATATAAACAATTTTAATTTTAAAATAGAAATAAGCTGAATATATACGTATTTTTGGACAACATATTGAATATGAGATAATATTTTGAAAATTCCCTACATTTGGCTTAAAAGAAAAAATCTGTCCTTTTATTCCGACGCTTGAAATTTTCCGAAAAAATCCCTACAAAAAGGGAAAATTCCCTACTATTGGCATCACTGGTTGTAACTATAGCTGTTTTATCCGAATTCTACATTCGTGACATAATACCAGGGCTGTGGAGTCGTCCGAAAAAAGTACTAACTCCGACTCCGACTCCAAATGCTGAAATTTTTTAAGTGCGACTCCGACTGCTACTCCGACTCCGACTCCTACTATAATCTTGATGCGAAATGTATATGAGACTCAGTGATGTTAACTTGTATTTTTCATTACCGTACGGCCTTCTAAAAATTAGAGTTTTTGAGAAGCAATTACCGTACGCAAACATTAAGGTGCTGTTTCCAAATGACAGGCGATTGATTATGTAGCAAAATTTATAAGGGGTGTGCTGGAAATCGCAAACGCAAAACGCAAGAATTTGGAAGTTGTTTTTAATCTTTTATCAAATAATAATATGTATGTATTTAGAAGTTTTTGCAGAAGAACTTCGCTTTATTTATAGACGCTAATTAGCTCAGAATTTCTTCTTTATAGCTATTGAGCATTTTTGCACGAAACACTTTGGGATAAAGAGGTTTTTTCAGGGGACTCAACAAAAACTTTGTTGTATTGAGTTTTTTTGTTATAACGAAGTTCGTTATATTGAAGTTTTACTGTACTAGTATGAAGAAAACATATTAATTTGGTTTTGTGCAAAAAAAAAAGTACAAAAGCTGTAAAAAAGTACAATTGTGTACTTTATCAGTGCTACTCTGATGACTCTGATGACTCGTATTAATCGTACATTTCAACAGCGTTTAAAAAACTGCAGTCAAAGTAGAAAAACTGTCATTTCTTTCACTGATTATTTGTCATTGGCAAAAAATAAACTGTTGTTTTACTTCTGATTCATTAAATGTAAACAGTCGCTGTCAAACCAACTCAAAAAAGCGAAAAGTTGCACATACATGTTCGTGCCCTTAAGTATTTACTTTCTTTGACTCACCCTGTGAAATCATCTAAAGCTTTATTGAAGCTTCTGTAAGCTTTTGTTGGATAGAATCGCCATAAAGGCATTCTCAATTCTAATTCAGGTACAGCCCAAAAAAATGTGTTTATAGAATTTATAATCTTATGTGAATCTTCATTGCCTGCAGGCGCCAAGCAACCCAATCTGGTATCCAAAGAAACTCTACCCACAGCTGGAATGTTACAGCAAAATAATATAGAAATAGAAAAACATGAAAAATTAAATATAAAAACCACCACCTACATTCCAAAGCCCATTTGTATAATTCATGTAAAAAATTATCTGGCAGTTCATCATTTTCATTACGCATTTCATGAATCCTTCGAGCAAAAAAAAAAAATTAAAAATAAAAAATATTTAATCAATGAAAATTTTTTTTTAACCTCTGCATAAATTCTGTGGCAATTTCATTTAAAGGTGGTATATATTTCTTAGCAGTTTGAGGTTGAAGTAAAATCTGTTGTACTTCCTGGCGAAAGAGTTCCCAATTTTTGCCATGCCTTTAAAAATAGCAGAAATTACTTAAAAAATAATTATTATTTTTTTATTACTATAGACAATCAGTCTTACACTCCAATCAAACCAGCTGTATCACCAAAAAAGTCCTTTCGTAATTTTCCTTTGTAATTTTTCAAAGATGGCATTGACGGTCTAAAAGACAAAAAGGAAAAGTAATAAATTTTAAATAGTTGAATTAAAAAAATAATGGAATAACTTTATTAGGCTATTTAATATTGACCTTTCAGGACATAAAACGACATTTTAGCGTTTAAATGTCATGTTGTAAATTATAAAATTGCATGCAATTTTATTTCTTTTTTCCAAAACATTAATTCGTGTAGTTAATTTTTTTATATTGATAATTTCATAGTAAAAGGTAAAAAAAAGTAAAAAACTAGTATGTACTTGTTTCACGGAAAATTTATTTATTAGTTTTAAAAAGCAATAAAACAAAAACAAACAAAAATTATGAAAACATAAAAAAACAAGGAAGAAAGTATAGTCCGATATAGCCCGACCATATGATATCCTTAAAAAAGTATTTAAAAGCAAAGTTTCGAGAATGTATCCCTAACCCTGTTCGGGACACATGGGCAATCTTGACCCCTCCAGCACAAAATTATCTTAAAGATTATGAGGTTAAGATTAATGTAAAACTTCTCTGTGCCAATTATTATGCGTATCGAAATCGTGCTGCTAAGGATTTTCATATAAAACTATTCCTAAGATCAATATTGTAGAAATTTCAAACGGAATGACAAACTTATGTACAGCCTTTTAGCTTCGGTGAAGGGTATAAAAACGAAGAGTAGAAATTGAATTCGCTTATCTTAAAAAAAAAACAAATAGCAAAAATATTTTCAACGAAAACTCTTTAAACATATTAAGGCTACTTTAAACAACTTATTAAATTAAGCCATACTCATGTTTTGGTTAAATACTACGATCATGATATGGTTAAAAATTACATTATTATGTTTACCACAAATAATAGTTGTCTTCTAAATTTTTTTATCTTTTGTCTTTCCCCTAACGAATAATTGAAAAAATATATTACTGACTGACTGATGATTCTATTGAGCAAAATATTAAATATCTTGTGTGTGCAGGGCTGCCAGATTTGACGATTTGTCGTTATTTTGACAATTTTTCGTGTCGGAATTAGCAAACTAGCGATTTGCTGATTTTTTTTCTAAAAAGTGACGATTTGATCAGTCTCCAAATTCTGAATAAAACACTATACGTTCGTTTTTTTTACCTTGGAATGTTTAACAGCCGTACCTTAACAAGAGCAGAAGGCCGAACGTTTTCTTTCGCTTAGCTTTTACGCTGATATGCCATATCAAAGCAAGAACGTCAACGTTGTGTCACGAACAGTAGTGATAGCTTTCTTGTTTAATGAAACCCACAAAATATAAATAAAAATAGAGATAAAAACGCTAGATTGACCAAAAATAGCTAAATTGCCATTATTAATTAACAATAACGGCAAACTTCACTATTAAACAAGCTGTCAAAATAGGTTCTTTCAATTGCAAAGCGTTGAGGGCGCTCTATTTAAAAACTAGAAAACGCGTGCCGCTTTTGTACGGCTGCTGTAACATGCAAGTCTTAGAAACATCTTTAAATAATTATTTACAGAGCACAAAAACCACAATGTTACACTTTGTTTATCTTTTGTCAAACCATCATCGAATGAGCCTTTTTTCGACTCTCTGTATAAATCATATTTTCAACAAACATTTCACGGCTGGGTATGAGAGTTTTATGTTTTTGTTTGAATGTTTTTTTTTTTACAAAAATCGAACAAAAATTGTTAAAAAAAAACAAAATTTTAAGTTGTCCAATTTTTTTTTGACGATTTTTCGAGACGAAAAGGCGATTTTTTTATTTGTTCTCAGGAAATTGACGATTTCTTCACAAAATTATCTGGCAGTGTGTGTGATAGTGTTATTTTCTTGGATTGAAATTGGTCTTTTTTTTAGATTTATTTACTTAGAAAAGGTTTGAAAATGTTGTTTGTTGACTGATGAGTAGCGTGATTTTTGCTTTTAAAATTTTTGCGTTTTTTTATTCTCTTCCTGTTGTTTCTTTTGAGACGCCACTCTGTCTACACGCAATGATTTTAGTGAATGAATTTGTTGTTGTTGTTTTTTTCATTTGAGGGGATTAAAAAATAATATAAAAAAATCCATTAAAATTGTCTCTGTGTTTGTTGTATTTTGCTTGCTCGTTACTTTGTACAGTATTCATACATAAATTTTTTTTATTTCATAATTGACATCGAACAGCCAGTCTTTACTCATTTTCTTCACTCTTCTTTCTTTCTCTGCCACAAGCATCCAAGTTTTAATAGAACAAAATAATTTTCGATATTTTATTTTTTTGTCGTAACGAGGTCTTGTCAAAACACACAATTTTTTCATACGTCAATAAACTGACCCTAATTTGGGGGAAACAAATTCTCACATACTTCATTCGTAGGGCCAGAAATTCACTTAAAATAAAAAAATAAACAATTGTTTAATTGAACAAAAAAATTTATAAAAATAAAAATGAGGTCGTAAGGGTGATGAAGTTGTAGCACATTGACGCTTATTTAAATTATTTCCTATTGGGTAAGGTAAAAAATTTATTCCATTGAATTGTTATTTAACAATAAAAAAATATGTAGTTAAATTTCAATGATCTTAATTTCAAAAAAAAGTAAAAAAAGCTTTTTCAAATTTCGAAAATTTTAGAATGATCGAAAAAGTGTAATCGTTACACCCGTAAAGAAAAAAAGGAGAGAGAAAAAACTTGCTAGAACCTTTTGTTCTCAATATATTTATTAGAATCACGCTAAATTAGTGATCTTCAGCGAGTCATTGGAAAGCCAATAAATCTGTCATCCAGGCGAACACCTCGTTTGGCAAGCTCTTTTCGAGTGCTTCGCGATATCATTCAAGGACATCCGACATTCTGAAGTTAACCTCGATAAGTTTGTTGAATGGATTTTCAAAACAAATTTTAACAATTAAAGCGTAGTCACACCTTAACGTCAAGTTTTTTGCAAAACTTAAATTGACATTTCTTCGTTTCAGTGTTTGACAAATTCAACCATGGAGAGAAACTCAAGTGTGCAGCGCGTTAAGATTGTTGAAGCCAGACAAAAGGGGATGGTGACTTAATAAAGAAATCATCTTCAGCGGCGAGGCACACTTTCGCGTCAGTGAATGAGAATCCACGAGTGATTGTTGAAAAGCCGATTCATCCACAAAGTGTAACTGTTTGGTGCGTTTTATGGACTGGCGTCGTCAGCGGGCCGTACTTGTTGGATAATAAGGTCGGCCAAGCAGTTACCGTGAATTGTGTTCGCTATCGCGAGATGATGACGGACTTCTTGTGCCTGGGCGATATGTGATTCCAATAGAATGGTGCCACTTGCCACACAGCCAACGTAGCAATGGCTCTTGAGCGAGAAATTCAATGGCCGTGCTATCCGCCACGATTATGTTATTTTACACCTTGTTGGACTTCTTTCTTTAAGGATATTTAAAAGGAAAAGTGTACGTCAAAAAGCCAAGAACAATTCAAGAGCTAAAGAATGAGATAATTCGGCACATTAACGAAATCGAACCTCAATTATGTCTCAGAGTCATTGATAATATGGACCATCGGATAGAGGTACGCCACCGAAGCCATGGCGAGCATTTGGCCGATATATTGTTTAACACGCGCTAAATTGGAATCGCTGCGAATAAGTTCCCACTATTGAGAACTTCGTATAAGTTCTCACAGAAGACAGTTTTGCCAATTTTATGTTCTCTGCTCTTAAAAAAACACCACTTGCTTAAATAAAATCTATTTCCATGAGTTGCAAGCGGAAATGGTTACAAGAATTTATGTCAAAAAAAAAACTAATTTTCTTTAATTAAAACTAATTTGACATTTTCAACAAATTTGAACAATTTAATATAACAACTTTGAATTTTCAACAACAAACTTTTCAAAAGATAAAATGATTACATATTTAGTTAAAAACGTTTATCAAATTATGAAAGACAACATTAACAAATTAAATCATTTAAATAAAGAAAACATCCATTATTATTTTTTTTGAAATTGTAGCAACAATGTCTTGCAAATATTTAAGTATTAAAAAAAATAATCATATTCGCACAAATTGTTAAAACTACTACAAGTGCAAATTTATTTATTTTCCTAAAAAAACTCAAAGTTGTTAATTTCTTCTATAGAAAAGATGCAAGATGATGAAAAGATAATTTTTTTTTCTTCCGAAATCAAACAACCAAATCGAATATTTAAAGTGTAAACAATTTTAGCCTTGAAATAGTTAAAGAAAGTAAAATTACTTCATATTTCGAAATTATTTACAAATCACAAAATTAAAAAAAAAAATATTTCATTTTGAAAGAAAAAACGTTGCCTTTTTGATTGGCTAAATAAGACAAGTTAGCAGATGGGAATACTGAGAACAATCAATAGAAGACGAAAGTGAGATTTTAGAAAAAATGTATGGAGTTAAACTTGGAATTATTGTAAAGGGTGTTTTTTATAGAGTGACTCAAGTTTTAATCATAATAAAACAAGGAAATATAATTTAAATCAGCCCAACTATGAATAAAAATTTCCCCGGGAGTTTTCTCCCTCCTCCCATTTTTCATATGTAAATTCAATTGTAAAAATGGGAAAAGGGAAAAAACTCCCGGGGTATTTGTATTCATAATTGGGCTGAATATCAATGAAACGGGCTTTATTGAAAAAAACATTTTATGAAATTAATGTTTAAATATGATTTCTGTCATGTGGCCGTCACGGCTGGCGCGTAGAAGGCGCAATCTGGAACACCCATTTTCAACAACTTTTAGCATTCTGACCATCATCGTTTTTTAAGCCATATGGGCCAATGACTCCGCCACCCATAAAGCGCACCAAACAGTAATTTTCTGTGGATGTAATGGTGTTTCGACAAAAGCTTATGGATTCTCCTCACACCAAAGGCGGCAATTCTGCTTATTTACGAACCCATTCCACCAGAAATAGGCTAAATCGGAAAATAAAATTTTGATTGGAAATTCAAAATCAATATCAATTTGTGCTTCAGCCCATTCGCCGAATTATTTTTAATGACCATTTCAAAAATGTTTGCACGCGTTCCTCTGGTGTAAGTCGATTTATAATGAAATTTTAAAGCAATCTAAACAAAAAGCAACTATCCGCTGTTAAATGGGTGCTCAAATAAAGCAGTGATGCCAACTCAAAGTTGGGACACTCTAAAAAAGACGCCCTTTAATTTATTGTGAGCTGTTTGTCAATCAATTAAAGTTTTATACTAAAAGCAAATGTGTGACTTTCAGGGTGTTTCTTCTTTGGTTATATCTATTCTCAATTCTCTATTGTCTATTTTTTTTTTTTTTTGTTTAACAGATTTCGACTAATGATAGTTTTGAGCTTTAACGAATATTGTTGGAAAATACACTTTGCATAATTGGCTAAAAATCATGTTTTAAATTTAAAACAACTAAAGATCTGTGCTGGGTATTATTTATACTATCGGGCATGTTCTGACATTTGCGATTCTGACTTGAAATCGCATACTATCTAGGTGTGCTCTTAGTCGCAATTGCAAGAATTTTGGCGATTTCAAATTGCCAAAGTGTGTTCAAGGCAACTGGAATATTTTTAAAAAATTGTGGCAATTTGCAAGCAAAACGCTCGAGTATCAGAACACCATTAAAAAAATCTGGCGTTTTACGATTTCAAATCGTGCGATTGTCAGAACATGGCCGTATATTTATTTATTATTTTTATTAAATGTTACAAATACAGTTACAAATATATTCTAATATGCATGCAAATTTACCGAATAAAAAAACTTATAAATATGCACTGAAAAATACACAAACTAATAATTTGTATACCCTTCACCGAAGGTAAAAGGGGGTATATATGTAAGTTTGTCATTCCGTTTGTAAGTTCTACAATATTGATCTTAGGCCCAATAAAGTATATATGTTCTGGATCCTTATGAGGAGCGAAGTTGATTTGACTAAACACCTTTGTTCGTTTGTCCGTTGAAATGGGGTTTTCGAAGACCCAGATATGATGGGGACTTGATAGTTAAATGTTTATGTCACATATAGTCCAAAATTTTTTGCTATTGAAATTTAGCCAGATCGGTCCATTAATGGCTGAGATATGGGCAAAAAACCTCGACTGCCTTTAATTTTACTCAATAATCCCTTGTTGTTTTTTTTATTTAATTTTTATGTATACCTCAAGAACGGCTAAAACAAAAGTTTTCAAATTAGGTACAAGCAAATTGGTTATCAGTACACAACATCAGACAATATGTGGGCGGAATTGGATAATTACAAAACATTATAGATTGCTGTTTATCTGGAAAACGGCAGGAGCCAAAGTTTCTAAATTATCTGGGTTACCAGTAGAAAATATCCAACGAAATGTGGGCGGGATTCGAAAAGTGGATGTGGCACAAAATAGATTTATTTATATCAAAAGAATGATAAGAGCAAAATTCTCCAAATTTGGTATAAATAAATGGGTTTAAATACTCTTAAAAAATGGGCGGGATTACAGAACTGGGCTGGGTACCTCCCATACCAAGTCATTATAGATCTCTGAATATATCGAGCCCTTATAGAAAAAAATGATGTAACCAATAAAAATAAAATTTTACAGGAGAAGGTTTTTTAAAATATTTTTGCATCAAGTCTAATGGCGTTTTCTTTTCACATTTCTTTATGTTCTTTTCTGAAAAATGTGTTCTGTTTTAAAAGTGTAACGTAATCTTTTCTGAAGATGTTCCCCGTAAAAAGAAAAAAATGCTACATGTTGAACACTTATTTTATAGCGTTTTCTTTTCTGAGTAAAATTCTGCATTTATTTTGCCTTTTACATATCTTTACATATGTTCTTTTCTGAAAAATGTGTTCTGTTTTAAAAGTGTAACGTGTTCCTTTCTGAAGATGTTCCCCGTAAAAAGAAAAAAATGCTACATGTTCAACACTCATTTTAATTAAAGGGGCATGAGTGTAGCACTAGATTAACAGCTGGTTTTGTTATTATATCAGCAAAAATAAATTATTTTTATAGTTCGTCTCTCGTATTTTTTTTACTTAGAATTACTCCAAATTTTTAGCGATAATTGTTTTATGCCGAAACTTGTGTTTTTTTTTTTATTGTAAACGTATAATATACAACACTTCTTAAAAATCAGGTAAACATTTAAAAATGTTGCCAGATACCATGTAACACTTATAAGTATTCGTTTGAAATTGCTTTTGCGCTTATTTCGTAACGGTACTTCCCAGAGATATGAGATTTTTAGAGATGATGCAAATGATCAAAAATTATCGATATTCATCAAAAAACAAAAATCTAAAATGTTGTTGGTTACATCATTTTTGGTATTAGGGCTCGATATGGAAAACGGAGAGAGCCAAAGTTTCCATATAGGGTACAGATATCTTGTTTAGTAATACACAAAATCCTAAAGAATGTGAGCGGAATTGGAGAAGTTGGCGTAATAGAAAATTGATTTATTTATATCTACAGAACGGTATTTATTTATGTAACTTTCTGCTCTTATTGCAACATGGCGAGGGGTATTCAAGATTCGGCATAACATACAAAATTATTCAGTATTTTAGAAAAACTTAACCCGATTTGATTTCTTATTGTTTTTGTTTAAAATTTCGATAGAACAGATGGACCGATTTATTTTTGTTTTAATAACGGCTTTTTTGAAAAACTTTAAAAACATGTATTTTTCATGCAAAAAGCATTAAAAACAATTTTATTTCTTATTCGTTCAGTCAAATCGAAATTATTTTTTCAGTGTTGTGAAAACTCAAGGAAGTGCTTTACAATACTGAAAAAATAATTTTAATTCGTTCATGAGCTAAGTGTTACCATTCACGAAATAAGCACTAGTTGAAAAAAACGTTAGATGGCGGACCCGTTATAATAGAATGTGAATATCTTGACCCCTTAACCCAGCTATTCCGCAATACGTCTCCTTATAATTTCATTACAAAACAAAAAATGATTTATTATGTACAAAAAAACTTTTGCTTTTTGGTTGAATAAACAAAAAAAAAAACATCGCACATAAAATTGCTGAATACGTTTTTAGAAAGAGAAAATGAGTTAAACTTAGAATTATTGCCAATTATTGTGGAATGTTTGTTCATCAATCAAAAAGTTTTATACTAACAAATATAAGAGTTTTAAAAGGGTGTTGAAGGAGGTTACATTTATGGAAATAAACTACTATTTTTCTTAACTAGATTTTGACTGATGACAGTTTTAAACTTAAGCAAATTTAAGGTTAAAAAAGGCACTTAACATAATATGAGAAATAAAGGAAGTTTTGAGCTCTAAATTTCTTTAAAACAGATTGCAATTTGAGCGTATAACCGACAAAACTATACAATTCCCCCCTTGCTGCTAAGCGATTCAAAGGCAGTTTCCGTCTGACATCAACAGAACCTTGAATGAGTAAAACATCACAGCTGAAGCAAACTCCACATGGGCTCTCCTACGATTAATAACACCCCGTACAACTCGCGATTTGGGTTTAACCACAGCCATTACGTGCTCCCCGAAAGTATTTCTTCAAAGAAGGAAAAGAAAATCTTTTGGGTCCACGGGATTCAGGAAGTATTTCTTAGAAATGCATACTGACGGAGACCTCATTAAATAGTCCTGGCGCTGTGCTACTCACCGGGGATGTGGACCCATAATGTGAAATATATTCTTGGTGATCTCTTCGAAACACCTGAGCCAAAATGGTCTTGATTCGTTGTTGGCCCTGAAGAAATCAAGAGTTGTTTTGGCGCAGAATCCATGTGTTGCCACAATGGTTGGGAAAAGTTTATAACTAACGGTTCAGATTGTTTTAAACTAAACGCTCAAATTACCCAAAAAATTTAATTGTACACCCAAGAAAAATTTAATTAACTAACAGTATGCACATAGCAATAAAATACTTTTATATTCATTTTATTTAACTTTAAAACTAAAATAAAAACTTTTTTATGGTTTTGTTTTTCTAAATATTTCAAACTTTTTCTTAACTTTATTTCCGTTTTTGAGTTAACTAAAATTATGGTGAAGTCAAATAAAAACATTTCTGACTAATTTTTAACAAAAGTTTAAATTGTAAATCTGTTTGTAGAAAAAAAATATTTTGTGGGTGTAGGGAAGGAACTACAGTTGTTTAGTTATTCTTTTCAATTTAAAAAATTTAATTTCAACATTTTTTCTAAAAACTCTCTATTTATTTAAGCTTTAACTAAAACATTTTTCAGTTGTTGTTTGAAGCATTAAATTAGTTGTTAAAAAAAAAATAAATTGCAGTTCATAAAACATGATTAAGTTTTCGCTATTTTTTTTTCATTGTTTGCTTTCCATGTTCATTTATAATAACATTTCGTAGCTGTTTTTCAGATTTTTCTTTTCTCCTTTAATAATACAAAACCATAATGATTATTGTGATTTTTTTGATTTTATTTTTTTAATGAGTTGGCAGGTTGTTTTTTATAATTTTTAGATAAAATGATATCAATGTAATGAATTCTTTTAAGAAGATATTTTCTTTAGTTTTTCTTTACATTTTAAATAATTCGACTTATTCTTTTTAATAAGACTATTAAAGTATAAAAGCTTTTTAGGATTGTAATTTGCCTAGAATACACATTCGAATAATATGAAAATTTTTATAATAAATGGACCCACCATGAGAAATAAATTCCCAGATTCTATTTGATACATTAAAAACTTTTTTTTAGCTTTATCTGCAAATTTGTAGCTTAAAAAATTAAGTTCGAATGTTCAAACATTGAATAAAAAGTAAAATTTTATTTAGAGGTCAATTTTTTTTTATAAAATTAAGCATTTTATGAAATTTTTTGCGAAATTTTTAACTTCGAAATAATTTGAAATTTTCGATCACTGAAAAAAGGCAGGGAAAATGAGAGATTCCCTTCAATTTTATACATTAGAAATTAGTCCAATTCTAGAGTATTTTTGTCTTAAATAAAAAAAGATTTGTGCTTCCATTGGCAAATTTTTGGGTAGAATTTAAGTTCGAATTTTCGAATACCATACGAAAACCTTAATATTATTTATAAGTTAATTTTTTCGTAAAAATTAAACATTTTATGCAATATTTAGATACAAAATTTTATTTTAGAAATAATTTCGAAATATCAAAGGTTGAAAATAATGCAGGAACAATTATGAGAACACTATGAGTTATATAAATAAGAGATTTCCTACAGTTTAATGCATTTAAAATGTTGGATTTTTCTATTCTAAATACATACCTACCCAATAAAAAATTGTGCTTCGAGCGAAGCAGGTTTGTAAGGGAGAATGAATTTAATGAATGAATTTTATATGGCGAGTTCCCACTTTGAAGCAATACATTTTTGACACATAAAGCGCATTATTCAGCGCATATAAAAATTGTTGTATGTAACGATCGGCCTTAGACACTGAATGTTTTGAAACAGGTTTTTTTAGTACTCTCCCTTACAAACCTGCTTCGCAGTAAGGGAATGCCGTAGTACTTGAAATGTTATTTTTTTTTTAAAAAAGTTTTTGAGAGTTCTTTCACTTACTTTACTGCATTTCTGTATGTCATATTGCGTAGCGCATAATTGTGCGCTTATTTCTTTAAATGTACCATTAGTGCTTCGTAAAATGATAAAATTTTTTATTGGGTAATTTCAATTCGAAAATGGAGGTATTAAAATTTTTTAAATGAAAGACAATACATACACAATTTCTTTCTATGCGATTTTCTTTTGTTTTCTACTTTTAAAAATAAATAGAGAGAGTTTTTTTGCGCTTTAAAAAAATGTGCATGTAATATTTTTTTAATTTTCAAAAAATTTATAGAAATTTTCTATCCGCCCAGTTATGAATACAAATTCCCAGGGAGTTTTTCCCTTTTTCCATTTAACAATTGAATTAACATGGGAAAAATGGGAGAAGACAGAAAATTCCTGGGGAATTTTGATTTATAATTAGGCTGCATTTATTATTTTTCAAAGTATTTCATATATTTTCCTTTAATATCCTTCTTTAATCAAGTTCAAATGTTCGAACATGAAATTAAGGATATTTTATAGTTTTATGCGTTAAAAAATAAAGTAAGCTTAGTTTTCTTCTATTAAAAAAATTTTAGTAATAAAGTCAAGCTTGCATTTTTGAATATGTGTTGAAAAAAATTTTTTTTCGCGTATAAACAATTTTCGTGGATTTACTAAGCAAAAATCCTAAATTCGAAATCAAGTTAAATTTTTCTAATATTCGGTAAAAATTAGGAAAAAATTTAATTCTGTTTGGGTATTTTTTTTTTTTTATATATTTTAATGCATTTACGGTGTTTTTTTAATATTCGAATTTCGAAATTTAGCTCGAATTGTCGAACATTGAGCTGGTAGCATAAATGCAAGCTTTCAATTTAAAAATAATTATAAGCACGATCACTTTCGAACAAATTTGAAATTCTTATATTTCAAATTTCGACGGTAAGTTCGGATTTTTGAACATAACATAAAATGCTAGAAAATATTAGAACTTTCAAATACCCGTAAAACAGATTAGAAACAGAAACATTTGTTAACTTGCTCATAAATTATTGGAAAATATTTGGATAAGGCTTTTTTATAGCATGTCAAACGACTCGTCCAAGCATATTCCTTTAACTAAGCCACCTCTATGGAATAAATTTTATACTATTTCAAATTAATTTATCAAATATAAATTGCTAACAAAATTTTAACTTCATTATTATATTCGAATTTTCAAACAATTGGAATATAACTTTAAAATACTTAAAACCGACTAAAGAAACTTGAAAAATTATACTTAAAAATTTGTTTTAGCACTTGTATTAGTTGAAAATATACAACTAAGAACTATTATAACATTCCAAGGGACTAACTTATGCTTTAAAAAACCTTTTTTCTTATGGAAATGTGAAGTACTCTGGCATTTCTAACACGTGAAAATATAAAATATTCTCATATATTTAGTCATTTATTTAACATGTGTACATTTTATGTGTTTTAATAATATAATATGTAAATATTTAAAACACACAACAACATACACTGTTACACTATATTTACACATTACAGTTATTTTTACCAGATATCTGACTCATGCCAACAACAACAGAAAAGTAGATATTTATGTTTAAAAGACAGGTTAGAACAGTACAACAGTTACTGTTATACATAAAGTTTCATTAAACAAAATACGACTCGTAAAATACATGAACCATTAATTTCAACCCACACACTCCCTAAATCCTTTTTAACACAATATGATACCATGCAAACCGACAAAATTTTAAGTTAAGCAATTATGCTGTTTGTTCAAGCCGATATAATCTTGAGTCCCTTTTATAAAAGGCATAATATTACATTTTCTTTTACATTTGTAAATTTTTATAAATTAAATTTTATTTTACATTTAATAATTTTTTGTAATATAAAACGAATGTGTCAAGGTACTTTTTCTATTATCGGTAATTTTTGAGGAAACCACTGGCTTTTTAACTTTCCCTAAGTAGTCTCAATGGTAGATAATTAGTTCAAGTTTTCTTTGAAATTCAAAGCGGTTTCTTTAACATGAAATTGTATTAAATCTTAAATTTTCTATAATAAAAACAAAATTTGAATTTCGAAATTGAATTCGAATTTTTCGAACATTGAATTTTAGGCGGAACAAAATTCGAGACTGCAGTTTTCTTGCTTAGAAATGTTTGTTTTTTAGATTTCTATGTCTTAATTTAGTTAATTTCTTCTTCTTTAATTGCAAATCCGTTATTCGGATATACGCGATTATACAAATGCAATTTTGTGATTTTATACCAATTTAGAAACGTTAATTCTCTATTTTTACAGCACTTAAGTAGGTTTTGGTCATGCTATCGACCATTCCTGAATATTTTTCAGTCGGGAAAGTTCTCTTCTGCCTATCGAGTGTCTTTCTTTAATCCTCCCCTTGATAATTTTTTGTATAAATTTATACTTATCGTTGTCCGAAATATGATACATATTTCTTTAATTTGGATTTTTCTGATTAGTTTTCAGTTCAGGTTCATTCTCCTCTATACTTTATTCTTTAGGGCTCATGGAATGCTTAATTAACGTCTATATAATCACAATTTAAAAGCTTCTCATCTTTTCTTATCCCACGCTTTGATTGTCCAAACTTCTACACGTATAGTAACACGGACCACACAACATTCAATAATACGTCATTTTGTGGCAAGAATGCATCTCTTAAGATCTCTATGCTACATCGGTTTTCCCTTGATGCGTCCCATTGATCATTTATTAACTCTCTAAGATATTTGAAGCTTCTCACTCATTCGATTTTCTTATTTTTAATTAATATCAATTTTTGTTTTTCACGTCAAAACAAAAGCAAAATTAAATGAAAATCTATATTTAAATATGAATTGATATTTAAATACAGTTGGTGAAATTGGCCCATAGTGTCGTTTCTTCACGCAAAGCAAAAACAAAACTAGTTTTACATGTTCTGAGGCAACCATAATATGGTTGTGACATCTTGATGGAGACCAACTTTAACCATAATATGGTTGTCGATAACAACAATATGGTTAAATTTAACATAATATTTTAACATGTTTTTTCTCTGGGTGTTCGTGTTGATTTTTTTTTAAATTTCGACTTTCAGGCCATATGGCTCACTTACGCATTCAAGTTTGTCCGTCAATTTCGGTTGACTATTTTTGCTACTTGCCAATCGAGTGGCGTCTGCCTAACGTTTTTTATTGACATTCCATTCCATTGACTTTTATTGCTTTTCTTTCTCCCTTAATTGATTCCCAAAGTATTCTTAATGAATATACGTTGCCTGACTCTCTTTAAGATGGCAATTTTTTCACAAAGTCTATTCAATTCGAGCCGACTAATTCAAGGCTCCATTAAGCTGAAGGTCCACACCATGCGTTCATGCGTAGATGCGTATGATACTTTCTATGCATTTTATGCGTTTCTAAATTCAAGTTACATGCCATGCGTTTTATGCGCCAAATTTGTTTTTTTTTATCAGCTGTTGTGCTAATATGTTTATCAATTAAAAGCAATTTTGCCAAAAATGGAAAGTGTAATTGATATTTTAATAGAATTTATTTAAAAGAATTCATAAAAAAGTAAGCTTTTATTATAAAAATATTCGTGGTTTTTCACGGTATTAAAAAGTTTCCAGTTCATGGCATTTGTAAAAAAAAAAAAAAATATAATAAACATAACAAAGATGACACTCAGAACATAAAAGTAATCGATAACTAGCATGGCAAATTTTGTTCGTGGTAAAATTGTGATTAAAATTAATTTTAATGTATTTTATTCTTTAAAGTTTATACAATCTTAATAACGAAAGCTTTTTCTCTTATTAAAAACCTTTTTAAATGCAAAAAAATAGTAAAAAGTAATCCACGACACAAACATATTTATCGATAACATTGAGAAAATGTGATATGATATGATTGAGAAAATATGATTTGTCATCCATGGCCATCAATAACAGCTGACTTTTTTTCACCACACATGCGACGGATACAAAAGTAGAAAGTAAACCTACTTTCATGCGTTGATACAACTATGCATTCTATGCGATTTTCTGTGTAACTTGTCATATACAATTACACTGATTCTACAGACGCATAAACGCATGGTGTGGACCTTCAGCTTTAGCTTGTCATGTTAAACAGTATCGAAGGCTTACCAATAGTCAATAAACCAGAGGAATACATCTTTGTCGACATCCTGGCAACCTCAATACCAAGTCACAATTTGCGAGTACCCATTCCTTCCTTGAAGCCAAATTGTGATTCGCCCATGGATTATTCGAATTTAGCATATATTCTCCTTTGTATAATTCTAAGAAATTTTTTTGATGCATGGGTCATTAAACATTAATCACTCAATATTTATTGCACTTTCTTACGTTGGATTTCTTCCTAATGATAACAAATATGGACTTAAGCCATTCGCAGGGCTATAGACCGGTGTCGAAAATATATATTGTTAAAAAGTCTCACAAGTCGAAGAATATTGACACCATCTTTATCATCTTGTCGTTCAGCGCAACAATTGCGTGTTCAACTGGTGTTCCAGGCATTGATGTTTCTGTGTTAAATTCGTAAACCGATCTTTCGTCCTCTGTATTTTGATTTATTACTCTTTTCCTGCTTAATGGATTTTTCTGAATTTCAATCCCAAACTGCTTAGGAAAACTAGAAACAATTTGACACCAATTTGACGTTGTGAGCGTGATTTCATGAGCATGGGTAAATCGACTTAGAATTAAACAAGGAGCCAGAATATACATATTTATTTTATGGGGTCTTAGATGTATAATAGAAAAGTTTCACACGGAATGACAAACTTAGTATACCTCATCACAGCTAGTTGTGGTGGAGGTTAAATAAAAATATCTCTTTAATTTAAAACACATGATACGTATTCCATTTTAATTGCATTACAAAAAAGTACTTTTTTATTCAGCTTTTCTTTCCCTTACATTTATGAATTGCAGCATGTAAATAAACTTACATGTGTAATGCCGGTATAACAAATTTTCAAAGATTTTATCTTTCAACAAACAATTAATTAATGGGCATTCAACAATTTAAGGGGTTTATGCTACAAAAGGGCTTTTATATAAAAATGTATGGCCAAAAACAATGTTTTTTTTTCAAAATATCTTACCTGTGCGGCATAGTTTCTTCTTTTTTGAAAATATTACGAATTTCATCACCATCGAAAACGAACAGTAAATCAGGATGGCCGATTAAACCGCCAACTTTGGCAATTTTACCATAATTAATGTGCAATTCTTTCATGACTTTATCAAGTTCGCTGATTTTATAGTGGCCTGTTTTTGAAAAGATAAGTAAAATGAAATTAAACAAGATTTTTTTTAAAATAAATTTTAAATATTTTTTTAATATCATTATGACTTAACATTTTACAGACAATCCGCATGCATGTCTTTCGTCAGCTTTCAAATTTAAAGTCATGCCTGTTCCTCTAAGCAAAACAGGCATAGTGAAAATGTACACAGCCTGTTCGTCAATTTCGAACGTTAACGGTTGCATAGAAAATTTATATTTAAAACAAAATTCGAAAATTGATTTTTGGTTTAAATGTAATTTTCTATGCGAACGTTAACGTTCGAAGTCGACGAACAGGCTGGTAGTCTTTGAATTAGTAAAACTTAAAATATTTATCTATAATCATAAGTGATTTTTCAAAACTGCAATTTTGCTTGTGTTGTGCAACTTCTAAATTAAAGTATTATTTTACTTAATGCTCCAATAATTTTAACTTTAAAATTATGTCAACGAATGTAGCGAACCGCAAAAACTAACTAAATGATTGAATTTATTATATAATTAAGAAATTTACTTAATATTGGTCAATTTTATGGTAGCAGATTTATTACAGTAATGGGCAATTACGGTATTAAAAAAAGGGGAAAAAATAACAAATCTTTTCCATAGCAAAAGTAACTCGAGTTCGAGGAACCTGTATGTATGTACATATCGCACACCTTGTTCAAAAATGACTCAATTCAAAAACTTAATTTTTAAGGAATCTTCCTAGGAAGTTCATTTGTTCTAGAAAGTTGTTAATTAAGATTTTAAGTTTATTTTTGTACCTGATTGTTTCCTTGAATTTTGAACGGTTTGCTACCTATGGACCTGAACAGGGGGAAAATGGTAAAAAAAATCGAATTTTCGGAAAATTGTTTACTATTGGTTAGTTAAGAAACATTCCTAGGAAGTTAATATGCTCTAAAAAGTTGTTATTAGGATCTTAGGTACATTTTCGTAGTTGATTGTTTCCTTTAATTTTGAACGGTTTGCTACCTATGGGCCTAAAAAGGTAAAAAAAATGGAATTTTTTTAAGTTTTTTGCGATTTTGATCTGGATGATGAATTTGTTTTTATTTTATATGTTCACAACATTTGTTCTTTATGGCAGGAGCCACAACTTTGTCTTAATGTGTAAATCAAAATTCCGAACAGTTTGCAAGATATGAGCTTGAGAAAATTATCACTTTTTTGCAAAAATGACACCGAAGCCCCAAATCTTTAAGGGCCCATTAAAAAAGTGCATGACTTTGGGCAAAACTGGGAGACTCGGGTAATTTTTTTTTTGGTCCTTTATGTTTATGGTTATTTTTTCATAACTTAAAAAATTACAAACAGTGAAATCTAAAAAACTTTTGTTTTACCTAAAAACAAATCCATACAGAATATGATCAAAAAAGTTTTTTTTTAGATATTTATACACTAGATAATGTTGTATTATTTGTACAAGTTATCAATTTAGCTGAATTCTATTCAAGGTTTGACACTTCTGCCAAATTCTGAACTGACTCAAGTCAAATTAATTCGAATTGAGACTATTTAGCACTTAGCAGTGGGGTTCTACTACCAACGTTAACCAATTGAAACATAAAACAGGACATGACAGCTTTTAAGCAACAGTTAACAACAATAAAATACACTGATATTTTTTTTATGTAGATAAACAAGTGTATTGTGCATAGTTTACGCCTTAAACCCGAAAAATGAAAATGTTGAGTTGAGCCACTTTTGAACTACATGTGAGGTTAATTTCAGGATGTTCTAGGGTAGGGCACCTTGAGTAAATATGTACGAAATTCTCTTTAAATATCATTTTTTGTATATAAAGTAGGACCCTAAACCATGGACCAAACATAAGGTATTGATTGCATTTTTTTCGTAAGTCCGGCATGTTCAACTTTTATACCTCAAAGTTTCAATTTTCCCCCTTTTTACTAAGAATCCTTTTCGAGGCGTAAACAAAACTTGACTGAGATTGCAAAAAAAAAAACTCAAAAATTTATAAAAACAAAGTCGTACCGCATAGTTTGAAAAAAATCGCCAATATACATACATAATAATTCAAAAAATCGCCCTTTTCTCTTGTTTGTCCACGTCTTGGTTTATAATGAAAGTATTGAATAATAAAAGATTGGATAAGAGTACTGTGGACCGATCTAGCATAGGAATTAAAAAGCAAATTGTATCAAAATCAACTTGTACCTAAATTTTTTATTCTCTATAGTCGAGACAAATTTAATTAAGATCAAACATGTCTGGCGGTAGGAATTAATAAATGATCCCTAAGTAATCTGGAGTGAAGAAAGTTAACATATTTCAGAAACATATTTTATTAACAGGCAACTTATCAAAGTCACAACTATAAAATTGCCAAACTCGAATAGTCTAGATCGATTCAGAAAGTGATTCTGAGACGTAGCACACATAAGCACAAACTCATAATAGCGCTGCAGACAATGTAACTGGTACGCGGTTAGAATTATACTAGTTTCAATTAACTTCAAAACTAGTTGCATATCTGTTTTTGTTTTTAATATATCGAATAATCGATTGCAACGTGAAAACTTGTTTAATGAACTTGCCTGTGGGTAAGAATTAATAAATTATCCCTGAATAATCTGGAGTGTAGTTAGGTGACATCATGTTATATAAACAGGCAATTTTACAAAGTCACAACTATAACAATTCCAAACTCAAATAGTCAAAATCTATTCAGCAAGTCGATCAGTATACTACGTCAAATATTTTTATTCGTTACACAAATTAGCACAAACTCATAATAGCCCGGAGGGCAAAGTAACTACCCTACACACAGGAAAAAATCAAGTTAAAAACGTCGAAAACAAGGTTGATTTAAAATTGTTCGGTGGTGACTTTGCTTTATACGTTTTTCATGTTAATTTAACCTGATTTTATAATTACTTGCGAACAACATTTTTTTCTTTTAAAATAACTATAATTCATGTTAATTTAACATTGCAGTAAAGTAAGAGCAAAATGTCATTTATATTGAAATAACAATCCGAATCACGTTGAATGAAAGTTATTTCATGTTGAAACAACGTGAATTTCATGTAGAAACTAATTGGTTTGAGTGTGTTATAACAGTGTGAAGAAGTTTCAGAGACAACATATGCATTTATTTATTATTTAAGAATAATTCAAAACACTTACCCCTGTAACACATGTTTCACTTATTTTGTATTCTCCTTTGTTAACAGAAGCATCAGTAGAATCGCCCGATATGGTGTTCGTCATCATTCTACTTTGAAAACTTGATGTACTATTTAAAATTAATATTTCTAATTCAAAGAATACGGGAATTGTCTTCTTTTTAAAACATATTTTAAAAATTAAAATAAAAAAATTAACATACTTAACTATGAATGCATGTTAATTTAACAAGATAAACTTTTGCTTTTAATATAAAACAGGGTTTTTAATGGATTCAATATCGAATCCATATTTATTTATATTTTAATATTTTTTTTTTATTTTTTTTAACAGTGAATAATATTTAATAAACGTGATTAAAGATTATTTTAATATTTTCCATTTAAAATTAATATGAAATAATGATACATTTAAATGAAGGGCATACTTTTGCAGAAATTTACTATGAATCTCAATCAACATTTTTCCATGTTGATTTTACATTGGTATTTTTTCTGTGTGTAGAGGGAAGCGAACTCACACCAAAGTATTCCCTTGATAGGTCTTTGGTGGTAGAGACCGGTTCTAGTTTTAACACTTATATGAATAAGACCTATCCCTTTTACATGGGGTTGTCATTGGAGGGGGTCAATTGACACCTTTTGACCAGTTACAGATCTATTCTCAATGAACGTGCTTAGTGTCAGTTACTTAAATGTATTATTATTTTAATAAAACAAGTCCTAGAATTAAATTCAAGAACGAAATGTTTAAAAGTACCAAAAAATGTGTCACAGCACCGTTGAAGACTGTAATTCATTACTTTTTCTACCTTTTTGTTCTTTATAAACCAGTTAAGGGATTGGTTCTTCTTTCACTGGTCATGGGTCCCTTCTTTTTGTACTTGTTCTATTTTCACAAACCCAGGACCAGTCTGTTGGGCCAATTGACACAAATTTCCCGCAGGGTAGTATGCGGTTAGAATTCAAAACTAGTTGCAGCTTTTTTTTTTTTTTTGCTATATCGAATAATGGATTTAAACGTTGCCTTTTCATAGGAGCTCAACTAGTTTATGTGTTTGCGCTAGAATATACTAGTTAAAAACTATCTGTTTTATTTGTGGTAGAAGTACAAAGTCTTAAGTTGATTTCAATATTTTTACACACTATTTGCTTTGTAAGCGAAAGCAGCAGCATTTAAGAAGCTTCAGACATATTATGTGTTTTGGAATAATGTTATGCACTCATCCCCCAACTTAAGATAATTTTTTGTTATCTTCCTTTTACACATGTTATATTTTCGCTGTACAGGAGAACTTTTAATTACCAGAAACCAGCTGGATGGCTGTATATAGTTTTTGTCATCATTCCACTTACCATTTTAACAAATAGAAATCGGGAATTATTCCTCATTTTTTAAATATTTTATTTTTAAAACATGAAAAAAATAATTTTTACTTTTTGTTTTAGATTTTGCATTGACAACCTTCGGGAAAGAAGTTTTCTTAAAAACTCAATTCGTCAACTCTGAAAGCAACCAAAAATTTATGTTTTTTTCTTGTGGTTTCTAAATCAAACAGTTAATAGTTTAGCTTTTTTTTGAGTGTTGTTGTTATTTCTAAAACAAATAAGTACATAATTTTTTTACAACATTGCACTGCTACACGCCCAATATGTATTGATCGCGATCCAGTATCGCGATATTTATTAAAAGTATAGCATGCAATATTGATGAATCCATATCGCAAAGTAGCCTTATTTTATGTGATCCATCAATCCACTGAAAGGCAATGTGTAGCAGTGCCCTAAAGCTGTGCAGACGATTTTTCATAATTTGTCTTACTGTTGTACTCTTTCGACTCCATAGAACTAGTCTTATTACTGTCGTAAAACTTGGCAGGTTAAACTTTATCTGCCAGGACCCTCTCTACCTATGGTGAAGTGGGTATAAAAAGTAGGAAAAACAAACTGCATGTAGGGACTTTTACCGACTTCTAACAACATTGGCTTTTTTGCATTTTATATTCTCTACTTTCTATTTTGTTTCAATTAAATTTTTTGTTTTTCTTTGCTATTATTTCCAATTAAATTATGTCCACAGCAACACTTACCTATGACCGGTGCAAAACGCCATGAATTTCCAATGAACGGCATGCCCCAGGGTCCAGGTACTTCATTATAAGAACGTATATTATCAGCATTGTTTGATTTGAAATTGCTAACATGGGAATTTAGATGGAAACCAATCGATAAGAAACAACTAAAATAAATTACATGGCAAGCAAAATACATTTCACTTACTTTTGAGTTTGTTTAGTTGGAGATTTATGGACTTCCGTTTCATGGGTTGGTTGCTGGTCTTGTTGATTTTGGTTGATATGATGTGGTATAATTGAAGGTGTTACCGCGGCGGAAAAAGAGGAGCGTTTCACCAATGAGGCAGTAGTTTTGCTTAAATTTGCCATGATATCTATTTTGGTATTTTTAACTGAAATAAATTGTTATTAAAATGAAAGAAAAAACAATTAATACACACACACACACAGACACATTTTGTGAATTACTTCTTAAATAACTTAACTGAAAGACTCGTTCATCCTACATTTCATAGTTTTTATGAAAAACTCTTATTCCTATTTTATTACTTTAGATATTTTCTTCTATTGTTTCTATCTCATTAAGTTTTAGGAATTTACTTTTTATGAAAAAATTCTTAATCAACATCATAAACTCTTTAAAAAAAATATGTAAAACTTTCATTAACGTTAATAATTTTCTTTTCTTTCTTAATTTTTATGCATTATTTTATAAGAAAATCGTTAGCCTGTCTATATTGTTTAAACGTGAAACAATTTACCAAAGGACGAACTCAAGTCCTTTGAAAATTTTGCTAAGCATTTGATGGTATTTTTCTTTTTACTTGTCCTTGACCATCTGTTTGTTTTCTGTGTTTTCTGCTTTCTAATTTATTCTAGTGTATTTTTCTTATTTTATGTCTACTGAAAATGTTTAAGATAACATTTTATTAGAATTGCAAAAACAATATATAGAATAATACTTTTGATTACAGAGAATTTTAAAGATTTTAATTGGCCATAACTTGTATCCGAACAGAAATTCACAATTTTAAAGAAAAGTTTGAAAGAAAAAAGTTTTTTTGAAAATTCTTTGGTTGAGTAACCTTTTTTTCTTAATTAAAAAAGTATCTTTTATTAAGAAAAAACAATCAAAAACTATCATTTTGTAAAGAAAGATAATTTTTGTTCTTTTAGTAGAAACAATTTTTCTATAAGAATTCTTTTTATTCAAAAAAAAAATATATTTTATATAATTTTTGTTCCAAAAAGATACTTTTTACCAAAAATTATACATCTTCTTCTAAAAAAAAACGGGTTGTAGGAAAAGAAACTTTTTACTCGAACAGATATTTTTTGTTTTTTTTTAGTACAAAAAGTAGCCTTTTTAAAGATACATACTTTTCATTTAAAAATCTTTTTAGAAACAATATACTTTTTGTTACCTGTCCGTGAAAACCTGGGGTATAATGACCGCATACGATATCGAGCAAAAGTGATCGAAATTAATTATTTTGGTATCATGACTCTAGATATCGAATGAAATTTATTGAAATTTAAATAATAGCATTTGATATCGAGTAACTCGACATTACATTTCTCGAGTTTTCATTCGATACTTCAGTGTCTATCGTATGCAAAAAAATTCAATAGTTTATTCGATACGATAGTATCGAATGCGGTGATTAGACCCCTGGGTTCGATTCCCAATTCAGTCAAAAAAATTTAATTAATTTCAGATTGTAAAAATTCCTTGCTTCATAAAAATAATTAAATGAATATTCAATTTTATGAACTTAAGCCTGATTAAAAATATTAAAATTTTGATTAAAAATCAAATATTTTAAGAAAATATAATAAAAATAAAACAGATAACTAATATTGATAAAATAAATTAAGTTAATTATAAATAAACGGAAATGCAAATTTTTTAATGTTTGTTTTTTTTTTTTGTATGAATTACATAAAAAACTTTTAGTCAACTACAACTAATTGAAATAAGCGCACAAGATTTTGAAAAAGTTTTCAAATGAAATCTACAAGATTTCGGTCTAATGAATATGGCTATAAATTAAGGCATTTTATTGCTTTTGGTTTTGCGTTTAAATAAGGTGCCCTACTTTAAGGCTGCCCCTAAAATGTTAAAACGTTAAACCTACTATTGACCGGTGATGCCAACTTAGTGCTTTTGGCACTATTTATGGTGCTTTTTGATGCCTCAAAACGCCAAAATTTAAGCCTTAGTGCCACACATAGGAAAAGCACTAACATGGTGCTTTTTTAATTTTTCGTTAGTGCTTTTAGTGCTTTTTACAATTTTTATTTTTTTTTTCTACCATTTTTTGTAAAACTTCGATTATATAGATGAGATTTGCTTTTTGGGGTACAATTTTGAAAAGGCCCGTAAAGAGTTTTAAGATTTCAAATGATAAAAAAAAGTGATGAAATAAAGTTGCATTCGTTTTACGAAAAACTTTATTTACGAGGTTAGAGCTAGGCTTCCTAGCAATTTGGAAATTTTTCAAAACGTTGCACTTTAAAGCGTTCACAACATTTTTAGTAATCGTTATAAAAACGATGTATTTGTTTGCGGTTAAAATTTTTTCAAAGTTGTAGACACTATTTCAACAATATAAAAAGGCTTGGATAACATTAGGAATTGTGACTGGAAAAATAAACAACGATTTTGAGTCATGTAGAAAAAAACGTATTGAAAAGTCAAAAAGTATGCAACCGAAAACCGTTCAAAAGAACGCTAAGTCGTTGGTATAAGCAACGAGTTAAATAAATAAAAAACAGCTGACAGAAAATGCTTTTATAACGAGCGTTGTGTAACCTGCCATTTTGAATGCGCTTTAGTTTTAAAACGCACGACACTCGTCTCCAAATAACCGCGTGTTGTGCACTTCTACCTTTTGTGCTATTGCAAAAAGGTTTGACTTAGTATCAGAATGCAAACATACATGTTTTTTCTATTTCACAACTAAAGTGTGTTCTTTTTGACACATAAAGCGCATTATAATATTGTTGAATGTAACGATCAGCTTTATACACTGAATATTTTGATACAGTTATTTTTTAGTATTCTCCCTTTCAAACTTGCTTCGTAGTAAGGGAATGTCGTAGTACTTTAAATGTTATTTTTTTTATAAAAGATGTTTCGGTAATTGCAACAGGCCAGATTTATTCGAGCTACAAAAACCGAGCTTGCACATACTTTAAAACTGTTTTATGGCCAATTTCAACTCAGTTGATAAAGATCCAAATGACTTGGATGATATTATTTTTAATTAAGATAATAATAATAATAATAATACATTTAAAAATGTTTACATACAAATGTAAATATATTTATTATTAAATGGTCCCCCATCAGTGCCTTGGCTTTTTTTTTAATTTCATTTATGAACATCTGCTTTTGCCACTTTCAATGTAAATTAACTGTCTCTCAAGCATTCTCTCCAACTTTTACCTCATTAACATTAATGCATAAAACTACATAAGAAAATTAATATATTTTTTAATACACTTAACTGGATCTCATATAAGAGTATGACCACAGACACGTACAAAACCATATTCCTTACACAAACCCAAACACACACCCACATATGTATGTTTATGTGCATAAATTACCGTTAAACACATGCATTAGTTTAATTTTATTTCTCAGGATTTTCTATGCATGTTTGTAGTGGTAATATTAAATAAGGACTTCTAATGTTTATTCATTATTTGTTTTTATCTGATTATTATTTAATTATAAATTTTTGAATATTAATTAAAAAGATTTTGTTTGTCGTGCTTAATTCCAAATTTCTATTCTTGATAAAAACACTGAATTTTATTGTTGAAGTATTACTGTTGCTTAAGGCCTGTTTACACGGTAATACAATGTATAACGACTTTGTAGAATCAAAATAATTTAAAATTCTCTCCGTGTTTTAAAGAAAACAAGTAAGAGTGCTATATTCGGCTGTGCCGAATCTTATATACCCTTCACCATTGTGCGAGCAGAATACATAGCAATTAGACAGAAAATAAATAAAACTGGTAAATATTTTTTTTTTAAATAAGAGACAACCGGTTTTGAACTTCGCTTTTCGTAAGGGCCCAGAATATATATACTTTATAGGGTGTAGGATCAATATTGTAGAAATTACAGTTATACATATATACCATTTTTAACTTCGGTGAAGGGTATAAAAAGAGTAATTTTCGGGAAGTTAGGGGTCAAATCACCCCTGCATACGATAGTCACTGGCGTATCGAATGAAAACTCGATAAATGTAATCTCGAGTTACTCGATGTCGAATGGTATTATTTCAAATTCAATACATTTCATTCGATATCGAGTTTCAAGATACCAAAATAAATAATTTCGATGGATTTTGCTCGATATCGTATGCGGTGATTAGACCCCAGTATTTCGGTTATAAGTCATACAAATTTCCGACATTTTGGTATATAAGTCATATACATAGGGCATATGGCAGCCCTAAAATTTAGGTTTTTATAAAAATGTTGATGTTTTTTAGCCCATTTTTGGAGTATTTTGCTCATAATTGTCTAACCGATTTGATATTTTTAAATAGGAAGAATTTTACCATTTACTTAAGTTATATTTATATATAAACATTTATATATACTTGTATACATATATTTTAACAAAGTTAATTATAAAAAGAGTAATTTTTGGGGATTCAGTATTTCGGTTGTAACTCTGCCATTTTTTAACCGATTTGACAGATTTATATACCGACGTGTTTAAGAAGAAATTTGCCATTTACTTTAGTTATAAAACTTGGACTCGGGGAGATCTATGGTTCCCGAAAGTGGGTATTTATTTTGGTCATAACTTTTTTGTATCTGAACCGATTTTCCCGAGTTTTTTATAAAATATGTTCTACTTAAAATTTCCGATATTTTGATGTATAAGTCATACCCATAGGACATATGGCAGCCCTAAAATTTAGGTTTTTATACAATTTTAAATTTTTTTTGTACGGGAGGTACCACGCCCACTTCCCCAATCCCGCCCACATTTTGTAGGATGGTGTGTATTAGCAACCTAAATGTGTGTACCTAATTTGGAAGCTTTGGCTTTTGCAGTTCCCTAGATATACAGCAAAAAGTAATAAAAATACAACAACCACAAGGGATTTTTCGAAAAAATTTGAGGTAGTCGTGGTTTTTTGGTCATATCTCAGCCATTTGTGGACCGATCTGGCTGAATTTCAATAGCAAAATTATAATAAGAATACCTGACATAAAGATACCCCAACCAAGTCCCCATCATATCTGGGGGCTTCGGAAAACCCATTTCAACAGACAGACGGACAGACGGACGGGCGGACAGACGGACAACCGGATTTGAACTTCGCTTTTCATAAGGACCCAGAATATATATACTTTATAGGGTGTAGGATCCATATTGTAGAAATTACAAACGGAATGACAAAGTTATATATACCCTTTCTACCTTCGGTGAAGGGTATAAAAACATAAAGGTCTGTTGTAAGTATATTTTATATTTACACGGATGGTATAAGTAAAAATAATAACAAAAAAGCAGATGGTTACAGTTTTACAATTTTGCTAGCTGCTATACGCATTTCACTGGTTGCTTAGGCCAGATGATCGGGAAACCCTTTACCAAAGATTTTAGAAAAGCCAAAAATATTATACAAATAAAACTGGAAAGAATTATAAACACCCAAAATTCTACTTGTAACAATATCAAAGCTTTAACAAAACACCAGCAATAAACAATGAGCTTATCTTTTCTCAAAATTCAAAAAAATTTTTTCTCGTATCGTATTGTTTAAATTAGACTCCTGTAAAATATTATTTATTTATTTTTAGTGAAAGAGCCCGCGATTTGACCTTATATTTTGTTAAATTTTGAATATATGTAGCAACAAAAGCATTGTATTGCAAAAAAGCTTATTACTGTATTCTGACGACTTTATAGTTCGTGAAAATAGTGTCAGAAGCATCCATGATGTCACAGAAGATTTAATACAGACGAAGCTTGAATCAAGGCCATAGATGCCCATTAGGGTTATAACTTTTTGCAATTTTTGCGAATAAAAAATTCCTCATCGCAGAGCCGTATAGGGCATGAAAAATGATGTACTACTTTTTCGGTATCGTTAAAGAGTTTTCACACCAAACGCGTTGAAGTTTTAAATTTCAATTTTTCTCCAAAGTATACAAAATTAACATTTAATAACAAAATGTTAAGTATTTTCTAATAATTTTATGAATATAACAAGCTCTAACCATTTTTACGGAAGAAGCGCGATATTATGAATCTTTTTCGTGGTTTTTTTTTAATAAACTAAATTTTATTGTTCAACGATTGATGTTGTTTGGCGGATATTTTATGAAACAGTGATAATTTTCGGAAAAAAATACCTTTGCAGATAAAAGTTGCACAAGATATTTTTCCATTATGTAAATCAACTTGCACTTTAAACTTAGGCCTGGAACAGAATTAAGAAGTTGTAGTTGTAGCTGAAGATGAAAAATGCTTTGTAGTGAGTATATGTGTTTACACATATACTGTAGTGCAACAAAGTTAAAAATTTAGAATTTTGTGCTTCAACTTCAACTGCAACGACTACTACAACTACGTATTCTGTTTTTTTTTGTTTTTAAATTGCCGTTTTTAACTTTTGAAAGCCTGCAGCGCTATTCGTTACGTTGAACTACAGCGACTATTTTGTTCCCCACTTAGGGCCATCATTACAACTTGCCAATAGTTAAAAGTCGGATTTTGTTGGACTGATAAATAGCTTTGCATTATTACAACTTCCATTTTTTATTGCTGTTATTTTCAATAATAATAATATTTAATAGATGAAAACATAATAAATGAAGGTTTTATAATGCAAAGCTATTTATCGGTCCGATAAAATCCGACTTTTAACTATTGGCAAGTTGTAAAAATGGCCCTTAGAAGAATAAGAACGCCTCCCATTGGTTGGATGTTTCCTCGAAAATCACGTAGAGTCCGGTCAAGCGCCATTGTGCATTCGTCCCAAATTATAATTTTGCACGTTTGAAGGATTGTGGCCATGCCGGAGTTTTTGCTGATGTTGCAAGTTGGTGTTTCTGTCTGGTTCAAATTCGGTGGAAGTTTCAGTGCTGAGTGTGCAATGCGCCCGCCGTCCAATAGCGTTGATGCAATTACCGATGATGCCACTGCGAGTGCAATACAATTCTGCATTTGAACCGACGCCAATATTATTATTATTATTTATTTGGTATTATACAGGCCCCAACACAGTTAGGTTATATAGGCCAATTAATTTCACCTAAACGCCAATATTAAATTGATGCGGAATGTTTTGCCTGTTCCTCCAGGTGCATCGAGGAAAAACAGTCCCCCATTTCCGTTCGTTATCCGTTGCATGATTTTTGCGTAAGCAGTTTTTGGTTTATCAACGAACCGTCTTGTTTGAGTTTCCACACATTGTTGTTGCTGGTTGACATCGCAAAACACTTGTTATTTGCTAAATTGATTTCACTTATAGGTTTTTACAACAACAATTAACCCAAAACAAATCAAATGCAGTCAGTGAGCAATTGAAAGCAAAGTTGGTTTGAATGTACCGTTATTTTTTTTTATCAGCGTTTGAAAAAATGATTTCAAGCGAAAACTCTACTTTTTGGTACGTAACGCTGGCAAGCAAATAAGCTTGTGATTTGGGCCCATTTTATTTAGAGTGGGTTTTTAACATCGAGTTTAATCTTAGCGGCAAAGCATAATTAATTAATCTGAGAATAAATTTAATTAAGTACTAATTGTGTTTTCCGTTTTTAAGAGGTAGTTTAAACCTCGCAGCATTGCCATACCGAATAACAACTAATGGCAACTTTTTATCAATCCACTTGGCATTTTATACAGAAGAAGAATTTTCGCTCTTTTAATTCTTATAAAATGAAAAATAATTCTCATAATTATTTTATTTAGGTTTTTATATATTTCAGAATCACTAAAGTCTTCATCTTTACTAGAATAATCCATTTTACTGTTTCCTAAAAAAAAAATTGTAACTGCTGCTTTTGTTATACATGAGTATGTGCTGACATTTGATGATTATGTTTTAACCACCAACATTGGCCGCTTAAACTGGCAAATAAAAGTAGTAAATCCTCATCTTAAAAACTAAAAACACAGATTAAAAATGACTAAATCTCTAATCTCCGTTTTAAAAACCCACCCTTAAATGTTATCCCTTTTGTTACTAAATGTAGATCTAGTTGCGCTTTACACCAAAATATAAAAAAGTTAACTATAAAATGAATTATTATTATTATTTTCTTAAGCTTGAGGTCTCTTTTTTTAAAAAATATTAAATTTATTGAACCAATATTTCGGCACTTCGTTGTGTGCCTTCTTCAGGGTTTTTTTCTTTGAAAATAAATTTAATATTTTTTAAAAAAAAGAGACCTCAAGCTTAATAAAATAATAATAATAATAAATTTTGTAAATGTCGAATAAAAGTCAATTTATAAAAAATGAATTTTTTTTGAGAAACAATTTTATTTACTTGCTGGCGTTACGTTGCAAAAAGTAGACTTTCATGCCCAGAACATCAAGAGATTCTGAATACAAAATAATTATACCAGCCATATACAGGTATGGCACCAACGCGCTAATAACATGTTATCCTATTTCTGTATTTATGGTGCCTAGAGACCGATTGGATTCATTTAATCTGTCTAAAATATTTTAAAAACAAAATTTGTATTTCATTTGGCCTCTATCGTATCAAAACCCGTGTTTCTGGGAGGACAATTGTATTGAACTCGGATGAAATCATGAACCATTTTTTTACCTAAACTAAGTAATACCCCGAAGCTCTACGCTTGCTTGTCTTCAGGAGACCAGAGTCTCTGGTGGGAATCGAACCCGCAACCCCGGCACTGATAGACTAGCTCACTACCAGCTAGCCTACCTACCGGGGCACTCGAATAATATCGAAAACCCTGATACATACATTAAAGTTATTTGTATAAAATAAGTTTTAAAATTATAAAATGTCTTATGCATTTTTGGAATTATGTATTTATAAAATCTAGTTTTATTTGTTGAAAAAAAAATTGGCATGAGTTTTACACATTGACCAGTTTCTTACATCTTTTCAAATTATAAATGTTTAAAACGAAAAAAAACCTTGTCAAGCTGATAAACAGGATATTTATTGGTTTTTAACTGGGTCGCACGAGTTGTTTAAACATTTTTGAAAATTGTATCATTTTGCGTTTGCCTGACCAGATGACTTAACTTAAATTTTTTTTAGTTTAAAGGAGACAAAGTACGACAAGTTTTTGATCTGGTTTTGCAATTTCGTAATTATTATTAAATGTATTGCATTTTCCTATAAACTTGAAACTAACAAAATTTTGTTTTTGTTTTAAATATAATTTTCTATGCGAACGTTAACGTTCGAAATCGATGAACAGGCTGTAAGTCTTTAGTTGTTTTGAAATAACAGCGTGTGTCCTAAAATAAAATCTTTAAGAAAAATCAAAATATGTGAAATTTTTCATTTAGAATTATGGAAATTTTGAACTTCAGTTAATCCTGTTATTGTTTTGACCTACCGACCATGTTTACAAAAATGGAGTTAGATATGCGGTATATACATTTTGAATGCTCCCTTTCTGAATCGACAACCTGTTTCACGAAATTTGTTATTGTTTCTGATATATTTAGCATTAGTTCTGCTCCATATCAACTATTTTAAAGCTTATTAAGTATTGATTTGCTCTACACGCCATTTTTTGGCGAATGCAGAAAATTCCTCATAGAAAAACGTACTTAATAAATTTACTCTTGATTTGCTTCATTGCCGTAAAAAAAACAAGTAGTTAAACCAAAAGCAAAATAAAATGACAACTAAAAAATTAATTTTACTTTTGCTTTGCTGCATTGCCGTAAGAAAAAAAAAGATTAATACACTGCAGTAAATATACGAATGCAGCACAAAAGGTACTTTTTAAGAAGAAATTTAGAAAAGTGGCGTATGGGGCGCAAAACAATAATTTTCACTTCATTCATAAAAGATCACAAAAATGTACATTATTCTTCAAAACATTTGGCGAAAGCAGTGGTGAAATAACAAACAAAATTGTGTTGAGTAAATCTCCAGAAAACTTTATGTAAACCTTCATTGTCTTTTTTCTACAATACAACTTTTTGGCATATGCGCCAAACCAATGATGACCTCACGATAGGTATGTTGAGATGGATGGTTATTGTTTGGATGTCGAATATGTTATTCATTCTACTACATATTCAAGAAGATTATTTTTTAACTCAAAGTTCTTATAACTAAACAAATTTTAAACAGCCAGTTCATGTGTTTTGAAATAACAACGTATTATTGTTGTTATTAACCATAATATGTTAGGAGGCTTCTTGATGAAAAACAAATTTTACCATAATAAGAGTATGTTGCCTGTAGTAAACGATATGTTGCAGAGGGTTAACCCAAATCCTAAAGAGGAGATTTTTAAAATGCCGCGTTACACAGAAAAAAATAAAAATTTATTTCTATTAAAAATTTTTTATATTATCAAAATAATTTTCGTGGGAATACAAAATCTAATTTCAATGATTTTGTTATTCGTGCTTAATTCCCAATTTTTATTATTTGATAAAAACACTGAAATTTATTGTTGATGGGATAAGCCATTCCTATGCGCATTTCACTGGTTGCTTAGGCCAGATCAGCAGATAACTTCATCCATAAAGATTTTCGAAAAACTAAAGATATTAAACCAAATAAAACTGTTAAGCGTATAAGAATTACAGCTACAGTTCTATTTGTAACAAAATAAAGTTTAAACAAAATCATCAACAATAAACAGTGAGTTTATCTCGCCTTGCATTCCCAACTACAATTGAAGAATTCCAATCAATTGTAGTGGGGAATGATCTGGCCTAAGCAACCAGTGAAATGCGCATAGGAATGGCTTATCCCATCAACAATAAATTTCAATGTTTTTATCAAATAATAAAAATTGGGAATTAAGCACGAATAACAAAACAAAATCATTTAAATTTTTGATATTAATTAAATTTGCACCTAATTAAACGTTTAATTCGCTTGATTAAACGTTTAATTGGCATGATTAAATTTTTGCTTGAAACTGAATTTGTTTTTAAATAATGATTTAATTGGTGAAAAATTTGGAGAATTGGTTAAACTCGTATACGGCTTAAATTTTGCCCTTAACCTTAAGATAAGTTCGGCCAGTTTGCAGATATCCCTGCGTGCTGCTGTTTTCAAGTGGGCGGAAAATAAAGCCAAAGCCATCTACCAAAATTGCCAAAGGTGTTCAGTTGTTTTTCCGAAATTTTACATTTTTTAGGGAAAAGGAAACAAATGGCAAGGGACATATTTTCACGATAGGAGTGATTTTGAATAAATATTAATTTTTATTTTTAACAAAATTTCGATTATGACAGTTGAACAGATAAGCAGTGTGCTATACATGGTGGACCATAAGTCACTGAAAATTTTATTTAAGATAATTTTTTTTTTTTATTTAATATTTTTTAGTATTAGAACCTCTTTTGGGAGAGTAACGAGCAAAATTTGTTGAGTTTATTTCACCTAGTCGAAATTCAATAATTCAAACCCAAATAAAATTTCAAAATCTTTTAACACCAGAAATGCACCAGTACGAAATCAAGTGCGCAATCATCGGGATCTGTTAGTGACTTATCTCGGATTGAAAGTCGGCTTGAAGCAAGAAACCAAGATAATAGAGTTCGGCAGAGCGTAAATGAGATGCCTGAGACATCGACTCGTAAACAAGCCACTCAACTGCAAATATGTGAACTTCACTGTGAAGAAAAAAGAAAATGATTGCTGTTTTCGTACAAGATACAAATGGTGCATGCAATTTTGGAGCAAAGCTATGAAACCAGCTTTAGATTTTTTTGAAAATTGTACCGAATTTTTAAAGAGTATTCAGTGACCCTGTTTTTTAATATAATGTTTGCGAATATTGAGTTAAGCTAAAAATTACACAACATAATTAAAGTTTAATATTGACTTATCGTAAGCATATTTTTTAACTCAATTATGTAAATTTTTATTTTGCTTGTTTTAAAATTGTAATTCATTTTTTCAACTCTCCCTCCCATAATTTAAAGAATTTGCTAATAAAATATTTTATTGTATTTCTTTTCAAATTTGTAAATTTGCATATGTATAATATTTTATATATAAAAAAAAATAGAAAGTAGATTTTAAAAATATTATTTAATCAAATAAAATAATGCTTGATGACAGGCCTCAAACAAAAACGCAAATCTACTGGCCATTTCTTTTTTAAACTAAAGAAAGACACTCTGAAAGATCTCCCTCCAAGATGTAGATGTACATCTCCTCATCGTGCTCGTACTACCTGATACAAACTTGTGCAAATGTTTTCATTGGTTTGTTTATACATATTTTTTGCATTCAATTTGATTTTATCTTTTGAATAAATAAACATTTTCGAATGGAAAAAAAATATGATGAAAAAATTATGAATCTTCAAGCACGCGTGTGTGCAAAGACATTAGGTTGATATTAAGTAGGTATTTGCTGTTTGCATTTATTTAATGAGTGTTTTTAGCAAATATTTTAAGACTTTATGCAGAAGTATTGTGTCTGTGCTTTAAGCTAATTTTGAGACTTTATTTTTCTGGTTAAGACTCTTTAGACTGGGTTTATTTGCTTTTGCATATTTTTTTTTGTTAAGGAAAAATTAATGTTAAATTTAAGGACTTTTTGAAAATTATAAGGTCACAAATAATTGTATGTTTAATAAAATCTATTAAAGAATTATTTATTTTTATACCCTTTGTAATTTCTACAATATTGATTTGAGACCCTATAAAGAATAAATATTCCGGATCCATATGAGGAGCGAAGTTGATTAACCGATATCCGTCTGTCCGTTAAAATGGGGTTTCTGAAGACGCCAGATATGATGGGACTTGGTAGTTATGTATATAATTAAGTCACATATAGTACGGAATTGTCTGCTATTAAAGTTCAGCCTAATCGGCCCACAAATATCTGAGATATAAACAAAAAACAACGACTGTCTCAAATTTTACCCAAGAATACCTTGTTGTTGTTGTTGTTGTTGTTTTTCTTAAATATTATTTTAATTTATATGTATCTAGAAAGCGTCAGGAGCCAAAGTTTCTAAATTATTTACAAGCGTCTTGGTTGTCAAAACACAACATCGGACAAAATGTGGGCGCGATTGGATAAGTGGGCGTGGAACTTTCCATACAAAACATTTATACACAACATCCGACAAAATGTAGGCTAAGTTTCTGTTATTATCGCACCATGGTGAGGGGTATATAAGTTTCGGCATACATTGCTGAATACAGCACTCTGACTTGTTTTGGATAAAACTGCATCTAAAAATTTTTTTTCTCGAAGAGTTTGTTCTTGTCAAGAATTCTGACTAACTGCTAATGATTATACGGATTTTTTTTCATTTTAATTTTTTGTTTGGTTTAAAGTTTTTTTTTAAATGGAATTATGTTCATAAGTCTTTGTCAAGGTTGACATCAGATTTAAGTCCTTTCTCCTATCAAGTTGACGCCTGCATCACTTCGACGTTATTACGGATTACAACTCAGTTCTAGTTCAGAGTTGAAATTTTGCAGTTTTGTATTACTGTTTGCAACCCTGTGTTAGTGCGGCTTAAAAACAACAACACGCAAAGAAAAAACATGGTTGTGATAAACATATAAAAATAAAAATGTTACTCAACATGAGAAATAAATTCCAAGATTCTAATTGTTTTGTAAATTATTTCGATTATTTATTTACGGGGACAAATTTGTATCATACCTTTATTTATATTGTTGTTTTGCTAAAAATTTACAAACAACAATTTTGGAGGAGTGGTTTTTGTTTATTTTTTTCAATTAAATATAAACTTAGTTATAAAAACACTTTGTTTCTTTTACTATTATTTTTTAATTTTTATTTATCTTTGTTGATTTTTCTTTTTAAACACGCCAACTTGCACTTTTTTAAATTTGACAGAATGATTTTACATTTGAACGAATTTTTCCTTGAAAAAAAATGCCACTTTTTCTTTTATGTGGTTTATAGGTCATCCCCCGAATTCATAAATTTAACAAACGTTTGGTTAGGAACATTTTAATAGAAAATTTGATTTTTTAAATTAAAAATGTTTTGATGAATACAGGCATATAATTCAATGTCACTTTTCTTAAGTTAAACAAAACTAAAAAAATTTTCATTGGTGATTTAGAAATATACATAGACAATTGATAACCGACTTTATTTTTTATTTGAATATGTTTTTTTTTACAATTTTTAATTTGAAACACTTTATTTATTTAAACAAATTTTAACTCCTTTTTAGCCAACTAAACCGAAACTCTCTGGTGCATTCGTTTAAGATCGTTGTTTATGCTCTAACATCGAATTGATATTAAACTAAAGTTGTAAAACATTTGTGGTTTTAGCTTTAACTATTAGAAGTTGTATCGTATCACTTCGCATTTGAGACGATTTAATGAGAGTATTTTGGTTTGACTGGTTAACCTGAGTATGATGTGATTCGTTTTCTCAAATTTTATCTCAAACACTCTTGTTAAACAATTAACTTTAAGTGTTGCTTGTATTTAAGTTTGAAAATAAAAAAAAGGTTTAAAGTTAATATAAATCATAAAAATAGTCCAAATGTTGATAATTAAACCAGCAAACTAATATGGGAACTTCACACAATCAAACCAAATTAAGTCGAGCTTAACAGCCAACCGCCAACCAACCAAACTGTTGCTAGTTTGAATAAACCTTTATTGAAATCAATGGATTACTTACTTTACTTCTTCATCGAATTTGTTATGAATTTGTGTGGTTAATTGTTTCTAACAATTTACTCTCAATTTTTAGGCCAAACATCAGTTGTCTTGCATTTGGTTTTTTATTATTTCATAAGATCTTGTCTCTTAAATTGTGTACCTTTGTTTTCGTTCTATTGTTTTCTCCTCTTAATTTTGGTCAAAAGGCGTGATTAATTAGTTGAGCCTCTATATTTTTTGTTAAATTAAAAAAAAACATACATTTTGTAAAATAAAATGATTGTGTGTCTATTGTTTAAACGTGTCTCTATTATTTAGTAATTAAAAAAAAAACTTGAAGGCCTAAATTTTATTTTGTTTTGTATTTGACTATAGATCAGACTTAAGTCTCGACTAAAGATCAGACATTAGTTTTAACTATATATATTCAAAACTTAAGATCATACTATCATCTGAAATAAAACAAACTATAGTCTCTCAACTATAGATCTCGACTAAAGTAACTCGACTATAGAACAAATTATAGCCTCTTGATTATAGATCAAACAATAGTCTCTCGGCTATGGCTGTACCAAAAGTCTTTCAACTATAGATCAACTTTTAGATCAGACTTAAGTGTCTTGACAATAGATCAAACTATTGTCTCTTAAATGTAGATCATACTGTAGAATCTTAACTATAGATCAGACTATAGTCCCTCGAGTATAGAGCAAACAGTAGTCTTTCGACTACATATATGTTTAACAGTAGTCTCTCCACTAAAGATCAACGTATGAATCAGAGTATTGCATCTTGACCAAGACGAATTCAAACAGGTAAACTCATCTCGTCAGCCGTTCATCAGGTGTTTCCACGGCGAATTAAAAAAAAATGGTGAAACGTCAAAATATGATTTTGATTTGAGAAAAAGTTGAATGAAGTGTTAAAAATATTATTTTTATAATAAAAAAATTTCAAAACTGCGAATGATTGAAGTGAATTTATTAATTTCTTTTATAAAAAAGTGATAATTTTAATTTGCAATAAAAAAATTTTGACAACTAACCATAAAACTGTAAAAACAAAATACATGGGGCTTTTTGTAGTTGTAGAGTTGCACTTACCTGTTATGAATTCGCCTTGATCTTGACTATAGATCAAATTACAGTCTTTCAATTATAGATCGGATTTTACTCGTAGTATCTCAACTATAGATCAGACTTAAGTCTCACGACTATAGATCAAACGGTAATCTTTCGACTTTTGATCAAACTTTAGTTTCTTGACCATACATTAAACTGTATGATAAAAGCACAGTATAGCCTCTGCGGTAGATTAAGGTATACTTTTTTGACTATAGATCAAACTGCATATACATATTCTTCTGACTATAGATCAAACAAAAGTTAAGACTGTATCCTCTCCCGGCGGATGTGCTGCGCCTCTAGGTGGTCGTAGTTAAAAGAGCTTGAGGACTATTTCCTCAGGGGTAAATGAAGTCTGCCTTGTTTATTTAGTTGAACTTGCCGCTTAAAAGTACTGACATTCTTCGGAATAACATACATTTTAAAAAAGGATTGCACCAAGCTTTCAAAAGACAGATCTTCTTGGGGTCCACCGTGAAGTTAAGTCGCAAGATTCACGTAAAACAATATTACAGTTGTATTTTCTCGACTTTGATCAAGCAACAGTCTCTCGACTATAGGATTACCTAATGTCTTTCTACTGCGAATTAGGCTATCAGTTTACCGACTTCAAAGTCCAATTAGACTTGACATAAACATAATGCCATAGCCGTAACGATGATCATATAACATAAAATGCACTTGGTTTGTATGGTTATGATTATGTCGTCATGGTAAATCGCCTATAATCCAATACACTGTTGCACATGAGGTTGGTTCAACCAGCAATTTTGTATGGTAATGGTTATGCCTTATTTCAGCTTTACACGAAAAAAATAAATATTGTGTACAATTAAAAAATTTGTGATATTTATTAAGAAAATTAATTAAGTTTGCACCAGTTAACATATTAATAGTATCAATTTAACGTTTGATTCACTTGATTAAACGTTTTATTCACTTGATTAAACGTTTAATTAACTTGATTAAACGTTTAATTGACTTGATTAAACGTTTAATTCACTTGATTAATTAAAACTATGTAATTTGATTTTTGATGAATGCTTTAATTGGCGAAACATTTTGGAGAATTTTTTTCTGTGTAGATCACATTTACGTTTCCCGACTGTACTAATCGGCCATGTTCCGGAAATCGAAATCACGTGAAACTGAAATCGCTGAGGATTTTAAATTGAGTCTTTGTAAAAATTAACGCAGCTTTTTCTGATTTCAAAAGTAGTTTAGGTACAAGAAAATGATCTTGAAAGTATGAGGTATATAAAAGGTTTTAATATTACGTGACTTCGATTTCAGAACATGCCTGATATAAGACTTAAATCTCCGACTGTAAATCAGATATTGATACGTACATATTTATGATAAATTGTTTGGTATAAAAAATGTTTTCTTTCTTATCTAAATACTTTGTTCCACTCTTAAAAGAATGCTTCACTCTTTACCATTTGGAATATTTTTTTAATATTCATTTCCTAAATTGTGTATATCCGTTTAAGTCTTTTTTTCTCTTTTGCTTCTTTTTCAAATAATTTCACAGCCGCGTAGTTTAAATAAATTTGTTTGGTATTCATTTTCATTAAGTATGACAGTAATTGATATTTGCAACATCTCATGTCTGTCATGATAATTTGTTTAAATATTTTGTTTTTTCTTTTTTTTTTGTTTACTGGACTATAAAAACATTTCAATTAAGTTACTTATACATGTTTTAAAGAAAATTCAAAATGATTCTCGACAGACAGGGAGACAGACAGACAGACCATAAGTGTAAACAGCCTAATCTCTTACTATTATGATTGATGTTTAAGTGAGTTAATTTTAACTGTTATAGTTTTCAGTATTTTTTTTTTTCAAATAAGTCAAAATTAAATTAAGAATTTTGCAATATTCGGTTTTTTAATTAGTAAGATTGTGAAAAATAAACAATTTACTTCTGTTTGTGGTAGTTTACTAATTTTTTTGTTTCTAGTTTTCTCTTATTTCTTAATTTATTGTTTTGCAAATTGTTATAAGTTTCCATTGATTTCCTACAACCGACTTTTGTGTTTCAATTTTTTTAATGAACGAATCATGGTTTTTGAAACAAAACCAAAAATATTTAACTATTATGATTTGTAATTGTTATGCTTGGCTGAACTGAACTGAACAAATATCTGAAACTCTGGGTACAATTATTTCATTTTTAGGTTTAATGTTTATTTCAGCAGGTCTGCTGTGGAAAAGTTTTAAACAATAGATATTGGTATTTTATTTTCTTTCTGTCATAATTTGTGGTAAGTTTTGAAGCCGAAATATTTTTTTTTTTTTTAATATCTCATTGCAAACTTATTTTGAAATTTGAAAAGAGAATTACAATGATTAAATTAATATCAAAATTGTGTGCTTTTAAAAAAGGTACTTTTTTTGTTACAAAAGAAACTTTTGGTTCAATAGGTATTGTTGTTAAAAAAGGTAATTGTAAGTAAAACAAAACGAAGAAGGATCTATGACAATTATGTGTGGAACAACATATTGGCCAAATGCTCGCCACGGCTTCAGTGGCATACCTCTATCTGATGGTCCATATTTTCAATGATAATCCATATTCTCAACCTTTAGCTCTTAAATTGTTCTTGGCTTATCGACGTATGCTTTTTCTTTTAAATATCCTTAAAGAAAGAAGCCCAACACGGTGTCAAATCACATCATGCTCGTGACAGGCAACTAACATCGCCACGACGTTTTATAACACGGCCATTGAATTTTTCAAGTGGCAACCTCCTGTTGGAACCACATATTTTCCAGGTCAATATCTTCAACGAGAAGCTCATTATCACCATCGCGCTTGCGAACACCAATCACGCTTACTGCTTGGCCAACCTCATTTTCGAAGAAGTGCGGCCCGATGAAGCTGTCACTCTTTGTGGATGCATCGGCTTTTCAACAATCACTCGTGGATTCTCATTTGCTCATCTGCTTGTTAAGTCTGCTTTCACACGTTTCATCTTTTGATGCTCAACTCTTATGTTTTTAGGTGAGAGAAGAAAGATGAAAGGGGATTAGTACGGAGATGCCTGAACTCGGTCAGTACGAATCTCTTTGATTCGCTGTTAATAAAATTGTTGTTGTTTTGAACCGAAAAAAGTTGAAACCGATTGCTGCGTGTGATTAAATTGGCATCTTTAAAAGGGAATTGAAAAGAAGTTGAGCATCAAAAGATGAACCGTGTAAATTTAGACTAACGAATCCACCAAAGTGAAAGTGTGCCTCGTCGCTGATCACGAAGTGCACGAAATGAACTTTGATCTAAACGCCAATTTTCGCTTCAACAATCTAAGCGCGCTGCTCAATTGAGTACCTCTTAATGGTTGCAATCGGAATTTAGCACATTTAAACGAAACCTTGTTAATTAATTTGTTTAATACCAAGAAAAACTTTGATTGTCAAAGTAACTTGGGCAAACAACTTGACGATAAGGTGTGACTTACAATAAACATCGTGCATTGTGGTTGGACCAACCTGTAGTATTCAATTAAATTTTCATTTTATTAAAAAAAAAAAACGCTTTGACTGCATGTGTTGCTATTGATACTTCAGTTCCCAGTCTTTTGAATGGAATTACCAAATATCACGTTTCTTGGAAGGCGGCTAAAAATAAATTTGTAAAATGAGCACGGCAAACACCATAATTTTTTATTTAAAAAAGCATTTTTACTAAAACTATTCTTTAAAACTTTTCTTAAATATATTGTATACATGACAAGGTTGCAGAAAAGTCATTAAATTGTTGCCAAAGGAACAATAATCTGTGAATTGCTTTTAAATTTTGACGATTTTTTTTTTGTTTTTTTTTTTTTTTTTTTTGATTAAAATAGTAAGAAAATGTTTTATTTACTGCAAATTAAATAGTTTTTTGTGAGAAACTTTACAAAAAAATTGTTAAAAATTAAAGAGTCAGTTAAAAAAAAGGGTTAAATTGCGACTTTAGCCGGGCGAACGGTTACTCTGGATACTATTGTGAAATTGGAGAAATTTAATCCATAGAGAAAGCAAATTATGTACTGATATGGCCATACATAAATCCCACAAATTGGAACCACTTTGTGCACCGGACAGTTCGAATTTCTGAAAAGTTCGAATTTCTGGACATTTTTTTTTACAGAAAATTATAAAATTATAATGAAATAGTGATAGATAATGAATAGTTGTGTAAGCTTAATTTTAACTAAAAACAGTTTTTATTTAATAACATTTAATTAATTGAACATATTTAATTCATAGAAAATCTCTTAAAAAGTTTTTTAATTATTAGGTACTTAATTGGTCAGTAATACTTGTTTGTTTTTTTTGATTTATTAAAATTGGATATAACGATATCGTTACGGCCGTCCAAAAGTTTAGACATGTGTTTACTGGAATATGTATATATCACTGGGTTTGAACCATTTTATTACATTATTGATGCCTTCAAGAACTTTTAAATGAGGAATAGCTTAAAAATAGACTTTTCATTCAAAAATAGACTTTTCATTCAAAAAGGTACTTATCATTCAAAAAGGTACTTTTCATTCAAAAAGGTACTTTTCATTCACAAAGGTACTTTTCTTTAAAAAAAAAATCTAATTACAACGACTATGTTTAATAAAAAAAAGGTATTTCTTTTAAAAAAATTTGCATTAAGAAAAATATATACATATCGCACTTGACCAACAAGAGGAGGGTATTAACTCAAAATTTAAAAATTTTCAGTAGAATCAAAACAACTTTTAATTTTACATTAAAGACATAAAAAAATAATTTTTAAACCAAGCGTTGTTTTACCAAAAAGTTGACAAACTAGTCACCTTTTTGCAAAATAGTAACACAGTTTAAAATACAATCTTTTTTAAACTTTAATTTTAGTTTTGTTTTTAAAAAGATACGGTTTTAAAAAAATACTAAATACTACAGTGCTATTGTTTTAAATGGTATATCCCTTGCACTTCTTTGTAGTTTTTTAAAAGGAACTTTATACTTTTTTTAAATAATAATTAGTATTGTGGTTAATTTGTTGAACTATTTATGGTTTTAAATCCAAGTTTTTAATATTTAAATTCGGCTCAAATTCATCAAATTTAATTTTCATTTAATTTCTTTTAAAAAAGGTACATTTATTTGTTTTTTTTTCTAAAATATACTACACTTTTGTAAAAAACTTTTTGGTTTTGAAAAAAATAACTTTTTGCTTTAAAAAGTAATTCTTAAAGTATCAAAAATGTACATTTTGGAAATGAATTCTTAAGTTCTTTTGGTTTAAAAGTTTCTAAATTAAAACGTACTTTTCTGACAGCTTTTCTTCAAATTCGTTAGTACTATTTGCTAAATTGTTTCATTAGGTACTTTTTTAGTATTTTTTTTTTTAATTTGTAAGTACCTGTTGTTAATAAACAAAATCTCTGTTATTAATTGTTTAAAAGAATACATCTCTGGTAGTTTTATACATTGAAAATATAAAGTTTTGTCCAAATATTTTTTTGGCTTTAAGTTTCTCTTTTTTTGTTAAAAAAAAATTACATACTTGTTTGGTATTGTTTGTTGTAAATTTATTTTTCTTTGTACTTTTTTCCTAAAATGATACTTTTTTGCTTTTTGTTAAGAAAAAAGGGATGTTTTTCGGCACTTTTTGGGAGAAAAGCAAAGGCGAACTTTTTTTATTACCTAATTGAACAATATTTTTTGCATCTTTAGCATTCCCCTGGATTTTTATTTGATTTTTTCTTATTTTATTAATGAAAAACTGTGTGAAACACAACTTTTAACCTCAAATTAAAAATTGTGTCACGTTTTTTTTTTCTTCTTCTTACTTGTCTGTCTCTTAAAATAAATCTCTAATGCCATGTTCGCACGGTGCTTTGGATTACTTCGCTCTCTGTTTTTATTACTTATTTGAATAACCATGTTCGCACGGCATTTTCCTAATCGGTTTTGACAGTTCTTCTTCTTTTTTTTATTAATTTTGTTTATTGCTAAATTTAATTGTTTGTTTGCGGTTACTTGTATTAAGAATGAATGAAATGAAAAAAACGTAAGTAAAAAATATTATTTCAAAGAAATACATTCATATAAAATATTTATTTTTCAAGTAAATAGAAAAGCTGTTAGCAAATGGACTCAATGTAGCGTTTATGTTATATTTTGCTTGTTTTTTTTTAGTGCTTTGACAGCTGGTGATGGAAAAAAACCGATTAAAATTAGAGATCACATCGATTTTAAAGTAATCCACAGAGTAATAAAAATTGAATTACGTACAAATGAGATAATCCGCTCTCAAAATTTTGTATGGCGAATTATGGAATTTGGATCATAATTAGGCTGTGAATTACGAATGAGAGAGTGAATTACGAAAAAACGCTGTCGTGCGAACATCTATCTATTGAGTACAACGCGACGGTACCAAAAAAGTCCAAAGTGTACCTAAAAAGTTTAATTGTTTCATCCCTTCAGCTAACAGTAGTTAAAAAGTTGCATTAACTTTTGTTCCATACGCGCTAAGCGTTATTATTTCTGTTTTGTTTATTGCTAAATTTAATTGTTTGTTTGCGGTTACTTGTATTAAGAATGAATGAAATGAAAAAAACGTAAGTAAAAAATATTATTTCAAAGAAATACATTCATATAAAATATTTATTTTTCAAGTAAATAGAAAAGCTGTTAGCAAATGGACTCAATGTAGCGTTTATGTTATATTTTGCTTGTTTTTTTTTAGTGCTTTGACAGCTGGTGATGGAAAAAAACCGATAAAAATTAGAGATCACATCGATTTTAAAGTAATCCACAGAGTAATAAAAAATGAATTACGTACAAATGAGATAATCCGCTCTCAAAATTTTGTATGGCGAATTATGGAATTTGGATCATAATTAGGCTGTGAATTACGAATGAGAGAGTGAATTACGAAAAAACGCTGTCGTGCGAACATGGTATAAACAACATTTTTAAAACTCACAATAAAAACAATTTTTTTGAAAAAATGTGTTTTGTTCCAAAGTTTTTTATTTTAAAATTGAATAAATTTTTGCTGCTTTTGTGTTTTTCTTTTATTTTGTACAGTTTTAATTTAAACAAGGCGAATTTACTACAGGAGTCAGCAACACAAAAAACAACATGGTGTTTTGTTTTTGTTTTTCGGTCATGTAATGCCAAAAACAAGGCGAATTAATATAAAAATGAATTCGCCTTGCATAAAACAGTTGACTTAAATAGGGCTACAACATTGTGGGTTCTAATATCAAATTAGATTAAAAAAAATAAAGCCTTATTTGGCGCTTAGGCAAAATTATAATTTTTTTTGTTAAAAATTTAATGAATTAAAGATACAGAAATCATTTCGGCCTTATATTGAGAATGTAAAAAACCCATATTTTTGGGGAAATTATTGATAGATTTGTTTCATTTCCAAGCCATCATACATATGTATATCTGTGGTTTTCATGGGCAACCGCGTATGCCAATTTTTCCGATTTTGAGATGTTGATGCCAGATTGCCTAATTTTAAACGCTCTTTACATGTTTCTATACATTTTTGAAAAAAGATGGATGAATTCCGATTTTTTAACGTAATGACAAAGTTAAAAAGTGCAATAAATAGCCCATAGTTTGATCTAGATTCTAGAATGGGTTTTCGGCTCTCCTGAAAAATTTGTTTTAAGACATACGCGGTTGCCCACGAAAACCACAGATATAAGAACTGCAAGATTTTTTATTTACAGAACTCATTTTGCTACAATTTATATGAAACAAATTATAACGCAAATACAATATCGGAAGGCTGAAAAATCTGATTTACTGATCAGTAAATATAAGTTTTTTATTTGACATTTATCAGCAGCAAAATTGTTCTTATCTAAGAAACGTTTGCACCTTTTGTTTAGTTTGACCTGTTAAAACTCTAAGAAGTAAATATGCTTTTAAACGTATGTCCACAAACATAATCAGGGGTGTTCTGGAAATCGAAGACGAAAAACGCAAAAATGTTATATGTAATTTTTCAATAAGATTCCTGTAATAAAAGAATTTTAAGATACAAATATTTATTTATAAAACAGAATTTTATAATAATAATTATACAAATTAAATTAAAAGAGTATTAACGGGTCCGCCATCTAACGTTTTTTTTCAACTAGTGCTTATTTCGTGAATGGTAACACTGATTGGACAGATAATTAGTTGTATCCTTCCGCTGAACGAATATGGTTGTGTATACGCTTGAAATATGCGTTTTCGCACTATTATTTGTGGAGTGCCGTCAAAGATAAGTGTTACGCCGACAAGCCAGAGACAATTGAAGCTTTAAAGGACAATATTCGTGAAGCCATTGGTGAAATACAGCTGCACACAATCGATAATGTGCTTAAAAATTGGAAAAATTGAATGAAATTATTTTCCATTATTAACCGGAAGGATTGTACTTTTAAATAAAAAAAGAAATAGAACAATTGTGATTTTTAGTTGAACTAAGAGCTTAATTTTTGATATTTTTAGTTTAATCAAAGATTAAAAATAAATATTTTCAAGTGCAATATTAACAGTTTGAAGTACAGATTCCAATTTCATGGAAGTAATTTATAGTAACCATTATTTGTTTTCACTCTTACTACTCTTCAATTAAACCAATTCGAATTACATACTCCATAATAAACTATTTTCAGTATTTGTCCATAATCTTTATTTTCTTTTGCCCCATTTTCAAATTTTAACATACTGAATACGAAATAGTTATTGTGTCATCATCGTCATCATTATGTTAACAATTAAAAGTACATTTATTAAGCAATCACTTCTTTACAAACCTATTTATCACGTAGGTGTGAAATATTAACAAATTTATTATTTCACTAAGTGCGTAAACATATTTAAACCACAATATTATAACCATTTTTCAAAAAAAATGTCATCGGTATAAAGATCATTTGCTATAAAAATTTTGAAGTTTACTATTTTATTTAATAAAGGTAAAAACAAATAAGAATTATTTGAATTTTGACTACAAACTAAAAATATGTAGTGCAAATATTTAAAGTCTTTAATCAAAACTCTTATTATTCTCGATTGCTTCCTTAAAGTTCGTTATATCTAATTCTTTTTGTTCTCGACTGTATAATATCTTTAAGCCTTATTTGTTCATTAGCACTTCATTCCCGTTTTGGCAGATATTTAAAGTTATCAAATGTTTGGTGTTTTATTTTTAAGTTTGTAGTATTTGCTAAGCTAATTACAAAATCTTTAAAATAAAAATATCTTTTATCAAAGTTATTTTCGGCAATACACAATTTATTATTAACAAGATTTCTCTAGGACGTGCTAAATTCTCAATTTTTATTTGTGATAAATACACTAAAATTTATTGTTGAGGGAAAGATTGTTTCTACGCGCATTTCACTGATTCATTAGGAAACCTTTCTCCAAAGATTTTAGAAAAGCTACAAATATTGTACAAATAAAACTAAAGCGAAAAAATATCCTCAAACAGTAAATTTTTGGAAAATTTCCTTAAAAATAGAAAGTTTTTAGAAAATATCCTTAAAATAGCAAATTTTTGCAAAATTTCCTAAAAACAGCAAACTGTTGCAAGTTTTTGTAAATATTTTTTCTTTTGTATAAAACAAAGTTTTCTATAAAATAGTTAAATTTGGATAATTTTTTAAAAATTAGCAAATTATGGATAATTTTTTAAAAATTAGCAAATTATGGATAATTTTCTATAAAATAGCAAATTATGGATAATTTTCTATAAAATATCAAATTTTGGATAATTTTCTACAAAATAAAACATTTGGGATAATTGTCTATAAAAAAGAAAATTTTGGATAATTTTCTATAAAATAGCAAATTTTGGATAATTTTCTATAAAATAGCAAATTTTAAATAATTTTCTACAAAATAGCAAATTTTCTTAAAAATTTTCTTAAAAATAAAAAACTTTTGAAAAATTTCATTTAAAATAGCAAATTTTAAAAAAATTTCCTTAAAATAGCAGCTTTTTAGAAAATTCCATCAAAACGGCAAACTTTTTTATAAATTAGCAATTCTTGGAACATTTTCTTAAAACAACAAATTTTTAAAAAAAATTTCTCAAAACAACAAATTGTTAGAAAATTTCTTAAAAATTGTCTATAAAAATCACATTAAAAATAGAAAATATCCTTAAAATAGCAAATTGTTGCAAAATTACTTAAATTTTTTTTGCCAGATTTTCTTTTAAACAGCAAATTTTGGCGGAATTTTCCGCAAAAAAAGCAATAATGCGATAGTGAAAATGGTTCGCGAACTGCTTTTGTTTCCACAACAGCTTCACGAATGCAATTTTATAAATTCGAACACACCACCTCTCACACTGTACACTGTTTATAAAAACAAAACTGTAAGCTTTTTCACTATAACAAGTTATAAAGACTTCTTTCCGAAACAAAGTCTTTGTGCCCATTTAGATTTAATGCAAACCAAAAATATCTTTAGTCCATTTACACCTTCACCATAAACAGGCTATAAGTTGTTTATGATGATGAACTAGTTTGAGAAACTTATTTATCCATACAAATTACTAACACGCAACCAACCAGTTTTTGTTAATGCAACTCTTTTTTTTCAAAATTTTACTTTTATTACATGGGGTCTTCATCTGCCAATTTTTTGTCTTAATAAACGTCGGCCAATGTTTGACCGTAGCTCCCATACAAATACCACTCCCGAAAAGAGCATTTCAATGCAATAACATGCATGTAAATGTTAATAGTGATAGTTTGTAATTATGCCCCATGTAATGGCAAAATTTAGTTATGGCTGCACTATTATTAACACCGCGTCCATTGGTCCCAAACAGTGAACACTGGAAAATTTGTCTGCAACTACTGTGGTGTAGAATATCTTGTTTTATTTTTGTCATATATTTTGTACATACATATATTAAATTCTAAACCCAAACCTGTATATTTGTTTTGTTTCGCTTGGTATCCATATGTTTTTTTTAAAAAGATCTCATTATTTATTCGATCTGGAAAATTATATATTCAACCGCCAGTTTTTGCACCGCTTGCCTACGGCCATACATCTATTGTTTTGCAATTAAATTAAAAACATTGAACATTACGAAGAAAGAGAAACAAGAAAAACAAAACGACTATTATAATTATATATTATACTAAATACAAATTCATTTATAAATAATTATAACTTAAAACTTTAGACAAACACTCTTACAAACATGGGTAATTAGATATTAAGCGAAAAAAATATGTTTAAAGTTTTTTTTTTAAGTAAACAATTTATGTACTAGAATAATGAATGTCAAATGCTTTGTTGTTGTTGGGTTTATGTAGAAATTTAAAAAAATTATATTTTATACAGTGGTAAAACATAAAATGACAAACCTTTTAAACAAATCCCAGCAAAAACTCTACATAAGGCTAGTTTACACTATCTCACAAGTCTTACGTATTCCATAATACTTTGTGAGATAGAAATCTAATGAGTTTTGTTGTGACTGTCGAAAATTGTTTTTAACATAACAGTTTGTGTTCATACCATCACACATAGTTTAAACACTCGCACATGAAATAAAATGCAACCCTGATCTAATGAAAAGTATTATTTAAGGCCGTTTTACACTATCCCACAAAGTCTTTAGTAATTTACGAAAATGCACCCCTGTCATGATAAGTTGTTATTGTTTTTTGAAAATGTTCAAAGAATAATAAGATCAGGGAAGCATTTTTGAAAAATACGTAAGACTTTGTGGGAAAGTGTGTAACGGCCTTTATTGTTTAGAAATTAAAAAAAAAAATGATGAAGTCGTATGGGATGTCAAACTTTTTTCATTATACTTGTCATTTTCATTACACATGAATTCACACTATCAGACTTTTACAGATTACTTGAGTTTTTGACATGTATTAATTCAAAGTATAATAGTGTAAACTAGCCTTTACCTTGCGGCTTATTCTGGTAGACGTGGTCGAATACTTTTTCGATTCGAAAGCATTTTTTTCAACAATATTTCTGCCTCGTATTATTTGGTCCTGCATATTACACATTTCTTTACGTCGATATTATTTATTTAAAAGTCAACAAATGATTTTTAAATAAAAACCACAAATTTTAATAAATATTTCCAAAAAATGTTACTGTCCCAGTTTAGGTTTGAAGTTCTTGGGCCTCCTTTCTGTTTTTGTTGATTTTTTAAGTTTTGCGCTCTAGACAACTGGCCAACGGGTGCTTATGCGAATTACTGTGTACCTTTATAAATACCTGTAATGTAATGCATTTATTAATGGTACTACAGGCAAGTCGTTATTTAAGATAAAAACTTACTGAGGTGGTTAACTGCTACACATTACTTTGCAGTTATACAACTACCACATCTTACCATAATTCTTTGCCACTATTACGGTTTACAACTTAACTCAGTTGATTTGAAACTTAACATATTAACTTTACAACTGCTCTTGATGAGTTGTAAATGTTTGATGTTTTTGTTAACCGCACTAACACAGGGGTGTGTACTGCAAAATTTCAACTTAACTAGAGTTGGGTGAGTTGTAAACCGCAGTAGGGGCAATAAGAAAATTTTGCTGGGATATTACAAGTTAAATAAAAAAGGTCAATAAAGATTTTTTAGTTTTTTCACAAATTTAGCTCATAGAATAAATTCGAAAAATAAAAAATGTTGAATATAATATAAAGTAACCTTCAGAAGGAAATAATTCCCAGTTTCTATTTGTTAAAATAGTTGAGTTAAATACATTCAATTTATAAAGTATCACTATCCAGTGTGACACAAAGAATGCTGACGAAGGCCGTAGCAGGCCAGAAAATGCATTACATTCTGCTGGTGTCTAATAATTGTAAATTTTCCTGTTTATACAATATACCTCATTGCTTTCCAACGGAAAGCTAAGGTAAAATGTAACAAGAAAATACAATATAATAGTCTGATAGTGTATAAAGTCATTTCTGAAAAATTGAAGGAATATGGCTATTACAAAAAAGCTTTATAAAATACATAACTGAAATTTAGCTCATAGAATAAATTCGAAAAATAAAAAATGTTGAATATAATATAAAGTAACCTTCAAAAGGAAATAATTCCCAGTTTCTGTTTTTTCACAACTTAATTGTTTTTTTTTTTAATAAATTTGTTAAATATGTAGTTTGTTTAAATAATCTTTTCTTTCTTCCTTATTTTTTAGTTTCCTGGACGATTTGGATCGGTTAGGCGCCAAAGATTATCAACCAACCGAACAGGATATTTTGCGCACTCGTGTCAAAACAACTGGTATTGTTGAAGTGCACTTTTCATTTAAAAATCTCAATTTCAAGTAAGTTTGATTTTCAATTCGAAAAAAAATTTAATTAAAAAATATGTATGTATGTGTAATTTGTTTTATTTTAGACTCTTTGATGTTGGTGGCCAGCGTTCGGAACGAAAGAAATGGATTCACTGCTTTGAAGATGTAACTGCGATTATATTTTGTGTTGCCATGTCAGAATATGATCAAGTTTTGCATGAAGATGAAACTACAGTAAGTTTTCTTTTTTTATATTAACACACGTAAAAAAATCAAGTTAAAAACGTAGAAAACAAGGTTGATTTAACATTTTTCGGTGGTGATATTGCTTAATACGTTTTTCATGTTAATTCAACCTGATTTTACAATAACTTGCGAACAACATTTTTTTCTTTTAAAACAACTGTAATTCATGCTAATTTAACATTGCCGTAAAGTTAGAGCAAAATGTTATTTAAATATATTGAAATAACAATCCGAATCACGTTGAATGAAAGTTATTTCAAGTTGAAACAACGTGAATTTCATGTAGAATCAAATTGGTTTGAGTGTGTTATAACAGTGTGAAGAAGTTTCAGAGACAACATATGCATTTATTTATTATTTAAGAATAATTCAAAACACTTACCCCTGTAACACATGTTTCACTTATTTTGTATTCTCCTTTGTTAACAGAAGCATCAGTAGAATCGCCCGATATGGTTTTCGTCATCATTCTACTTTGAAAACTTGATGTACTATTTAAATTAATATTTCTAATTCAAAGAATACGGGAATTGTCTTCTTTTTAAAACTAATTTTAAAAATTAAAATAAAAAAATTAACATACTTAACTATGTATGCATGTTAATTTAACAAGATAAACTTTTGCTTTTAATATAAAACAGGGTTTTTAATAGATTCAATATCGAATCCATATTTATTTATATTTTAATATTTTTTTTTTATTTATTTTAACAGTGAATAATATTAAATAAACGTGATTTAAGATTATTTTAATATTTTTCATTTAAAATTAATATGAAATAATGATAAATTTAAATGAAGGGCATACTTTTGCAGAAATTTACTATGATTCTCAATCAACATTTTTCCATGTTAATTTTACATTGGTATTTTTTTTTTTTTTTGTGTGAATATGAACATTTTTGTGAAAAATATTTTACGATTAGAAAACGGAAACTTCCAGAGCTAAGAATTTTTCTTTAAAACTTATTTTTCTATATCTCACGTTCTCTCTCTCTCTCTGCCATTTCATAAGTTGAATGTCTGAAAATAAAGCTTAGCCTTGGGTACCCAGTATGCAAAATAAATCAAATATATGTACATCAAACTTTTTTGTAAAATGTTATCGATATCAACTTTTTTATGAAGAGCCGAAGAACAAAACTTAATTTTTTCGCATTTTTTGACAAATTGTTTTTTTTTTTTTGTTTCTCTATTGATAAGTAAAAAACTTGTTACCATATCCAGGTTCATGCAGTTTTTTTTAAAGAGGCGAAATAAATAAACCTTAATTTTCCAAAAATTTAATAAAGCAAAAAGTACTAAAATACTCTACACATTCCGGGTCACCTTAAAAGACCCATTCTGATGATGAGTATAGACTGTCCTACCAAATCTAGGCCTTAAAATCAACCCAAAGGGTCCTCAAAAATGGTTCTACGACAGGCAGTAAGGTAGGTGGAGGTTTCTTTATCTAGGAACTTGGTATAAGACTCCCTATTATGCTGCCGAATGATAGCAGCGTCCTTCAGGGGGAAGTTTTTGCTTAAAAAACTGTCTGGGAAACACGCTGTAAACAACCTAGCCAAACAGGAAGGTATTTTTGACGACATGTTCCTGGACTACCGAGTTGCAATTTCAATGGCTTGCAGCAGGGCTCTTATTCAACTTGAGTTGCACAGGATGACTTAATCGAAATTTTAGGGCCAAGATATGATTTGGGAAAGACCGACGTGATTTGGTAGATTTAGTAGTTGCAAGTGAGCTGTTCTCGTATCGGCTGAATATTGAACATAACCTTAATTTTTTTATAAATGTTTATATATGTACATATGTATGTATGTATGTATGTAAAGCTAGTGGTTTTCCTAAGACAATTTTTAATAATTCGAAATCAAGGCTTTTGAAAATCCCGTTTTTATATGGAACTGAAAACGGATCGGCTTAAACAGTTTAGTTTGTAAGCTTTCACGTAAAATAAGTGCATCTTACATAATTTCGCAGTTGTAAAAAACAAGTTTTTTTCATATGTGTTTTGACAGCATTTCACGTGAAATGTTGAACAGCAAAAGCAAAAAATTATGAACTGATTATTAAATAAGAAATACAAAATTAAAACAACACAACTGGTAACAGTTTTTTTTATCCATATTTACTTTCTTTTTTATAAAATTTTTTATTAAAAAAATAATTTTTAATTAAATACATGTTGGGTTTGTTTTCATACGCGAAACAATGTCGCATACTTTGCAGGAATAAAAACGTCAAATCACATGATAGGTAACATTGATACATGTCAAAATTTTCGTGTGAAATAATTAATGTTGCTCAACATTTTTCACAAATTTGAACAGAGCTTAAGCCGAAAATGCAATAAATTAAAAATAGCGTTAAGAAATACCTGTTTCAGACTATGCGACATGTCCCTTTTGATGTCCCTTCGAAAACTCGGTGAGACGTACATACAGACGTAACGTTTTTGTAGCACGCAACAAGCTTCAATTTGAATTTTAACTGCCCGTGTAGTAAAATAATTAAATTAAAGAATTTAAAAAACACTAATATAAAACTACAAAAATTATTTTAATTAGTTATAATATTTTTTTTCTCATTCGATCTTTGTTATTTAAATTTATATTAATTTGTTTAAATTTGAGTTATTTTTAATATAAAATTATTAATTTTACTTAAACAAAAAAAAAATTTAATAAAATTAAAATTTTTTTAAAAAAAAAGTCCTTAAGCTTAAACAATATACATTTAATAAAGTCGAATAAGAAAAAATTTATATTAATAAAACTAATTTTTGCAAGATAGCGCCAGATTTTACACTGCACCCTCTTCCATGCCTTTAACATAAGCTGAGCAATAAGAAATATTGCTCTGTTATTCTTCCGACATTATTGCCAACTTGCTGAGATTTTTATCTTTAGAGTAGACCTAGGGTGAGTTTTATGTGCAGTTTCTACAATACAAGTGATTGGACGTGTAGTAAAATTTATATGAAAATCACTCGGTTTTTTAAGGCTACTCAATCGCCTTTAAGTGTTAGAAAAATGTTATTAAAATAATTTTTTAATAAAATTATTTTCTATTTTAAGTATTTTTTTTTTATAAATTTTCTCTTTTTAATTTTAGAACCGAATGCAAGAATCGCTAAAACTATTTGATTCTATTTGCAATAACAAATGGTTTACAGACACTTCGATAATTCTATTCTTAAATAAAAAAGATTTATTCGAAGAGAAAATACGCAAGAGTCCATTAACAATCTGTTTCCCCGAATATACAGGTAAGTCAACTAATATTTTTTATTGTTTACATCAAAATATCTTTAAAAAATATATCACAGCGGTTCCTCTAAAAAGGGTCAACTAAAAATTTAATTTTAATTTAATGAACAAATAAAAATGACTACAGAAACAAAATCAAGTGATTAATGTCAGATTACCACTCCCTAGTGATTCAAATGTCTCGTAATTTTTCTCTTCCAAGAAACGTATACAACTTTTCTTTCATTTCTTTGAAACTCCAAAAACTTTTTGTAATGATTAATGATAAATGGAATATAATATTAATGCTGTATATGACAATTAATGATCGTTGTAAACATCAAAATGAGCTTAATCAACAACAAAAATGAGTGATTTGTATTTTGTAAGCTCTGTTTCATATATTAGAGTACAACAGAAGACGCTTGATTGCCTTTTATCCCTTAATTCTTATATCATTATGGAATCTACAGGAACTCTCATTAACTCCTTGCAGAAAGTTCTAAGTAGAAAAATAGTTTTTCCCTAGGAGTTTTGCTTTTCCCTATACATTTTTTTTTAGTAAATAGGATACAAATTGAAAGAAAATTTTATTCACGTTAATGATGAATATATGTATGTACTTATATACAGCCCAATATCAGCCCAATTATGAATAAAAACTCCCCGGGAGTTTTCTCCTTTCTCCCATTTTTCCTATGTAAATTCAATTGTAAAAATTGGAAAAGGGAAAACTCCCGGAGAATTTGTATTCATAATTGGGCTGTATAAGTTTAATTTAGGGGGTGACAAAAATTTATATATTTGACAGGATAAGTTACGTTTTAAATGGTCATGAACGGTGAAAATTAGTTTGTTGAACGGATTAATGAGCATTAGCAAGAGGATGCTGATTTTTCGATAAGCATATACTTATTTAAGTAACAACACAGTTCTTAAATGATTAAATGATATATGTGCCTATATATATATATATGTACCTATATACCTATATAGTCTAAAGACAAAAAGCTGGAATTTAAATTTTACATTAATTTTGTAACACCTTCGTTAAATTTAATTTAACTACTATTTAAAAATCCTTATATTAAATTTAATTTTATTTTTTTCTCATTAACAAAACTTTTACAGGTGGCCAAGAGTATGGTGAGGCAGCTGCGTATATCCAGGCTCAATTTGAAGCGAAAAACAAATCAACCTCAAAAGAAATTTACTGCCACATGACGTGTGCTACAGACACAAACAACATACAATTTGTATTCGATGCAGTCACCGATGTTATCATTGCTAACAACCTCAGAGGTTGTGGTCTTTACTAAACAGTTATCTCACATTCATTTTCAACCACAATTAATTTATACATATACCTATTTTATTGAAAATAGCAGCAGCAGACCCAAAACAACAAAATTATTTAAATTTAAACCAAGCAAAACGAAAAAAAAAGGTAAACATCTAAAAAAAAAAATAATAATAATAATAATGAGTAAAAACAAACAAAACCCACCATCTTCAAAAAAAAAAATATTAGCAAAAAGAAAATAAAACAAAACTGTAAGAGAAATCAACCGTTTAATATCACCTTTTAATTAAAGAAATGATTACAAAACTGATACAAAAAATGAAAATCAGCAACAAATTTAATTTTAATAATAAAATTCTTTCCAAGAAATAACTAATAATAATTATATTGCAATCATGAAACTTAAAACAGAACCGAAGAATATGTAATTCTCTCCCTTAATTTCCTTTAAAAAACAATTGTGCTCTCTTATTTGTTTGTTTGTTTGTTTACAATTTATTTAATTGCATTGATTAATGTTTTCATTGGAAAATAGTTTCTGCGAATTTTGCTATACTTCTTGTTTTCTTTAGCATTTAATTAGTTGCAATTTCTATATAATTTTTAATTAAATGTATTATTATAATTTACTATTACCCCCTACTTTGTATTTAAAACTATTTGTATATGTATTTATAAATTTTTTTTTATGTATTTGTATATGTAAACTGAAGGACTGGTTGTCTTTAAACAAAAAAGTCCTAATAACGTAACAAACTATATAACAAACAACTCTAATAACGTAAACATTCTTAGTCAAACTCAAGCAACATAAATATTTTATTATTATTTTTATAAATATGTATTAAGTTTCCATTATTTTTTCTTTGTAATTTTTTTTTTTTTCACTAACTGGAAATTGTACTTGTTCTTGTACATTCTTAGCCTGTCTCTCTATCTTTCGCCGTCTCTGCCCGTATGTATTTTAGATACTTATACATACATACATTGTTTTTTAGAGAAAAAGTCTTGATAATTATTTTTTTTAAATATGTGCAAAAAAATTTTTTTCTCATAACGCAATTTTTTTAAATAATAAAGGCCTCGTTACTCTAACGTAAATGTATACGTTGCGGATCAGATGTTCCGATTTTCTTACCAAGCTTTATTTATATTTATAACGTGCTTTGCGGATAAACCTGATAAAATTTAAATCAGCTGTAAAAGAACATTTATGTTTATTGACATTCCATCGACGCACAGAACGTTTTTTTTTGTTTGCTAGTTTTATACTGTATTAATACAAAACGTGTGAATAAAAAAAGCTAAAATTTATGAAAAGTTTTTTTTTAAATCAAACTTACAAACTTTCACAAATTTTCTTTTTAATACATTTCAATTTTATTTTAAGTAATTTCTAACGATTGAAGTCGACCGCAAAGTTAACGTATCCGCAACATCTACGTATGTACATATGTATGTGTAACGAGACCTTTGCTCTAAGAAAAACACACACGTTTTTTTTGGAAATAATCTAAATATTTTAAACGTTGAAAGAAATCTAAATTGACAAAATTGCCTTAAAAAAATTTCAAAATGTTTTAAAGAGCCGTCAACATTTTGTATGTGTTTATGGACATATTTTCATAGCACTTCCATACATCAAATTTATATCATCAAACTTCACTTTAAACATGGTAGAATAAGTAAAAGGTATAGTCATTAGAAATTTTGTTCTCAATTTCAAAACCCATATAACGTCAAACAAAAGAAATTTTGAAAAAAAAAATTTAAACAAGCGTCAAAAATTAAATAAATTGATTTGACATTACATGGGTTAAAAAATTACAACTCTCCTGAACATAATTGCAGCCGTATTCTGTAATTCGATTAGCTAAAGCTTAATCTCGATCGCTAAAATGCGTGATGGCGTTTTCTTTTCTAAAAAAAAGTGTTGAATAAGTGTTACATGTGATTTAGCAACATTTTTAAATGCGCCCCTAATTTTTAAGAAGTGTTTCATATTTTACGTTTCAAAAGAACACAAATTTCGGCATTAAACAATAAAGTACAATTAGCGCAAGGTAAATTCAATTAGAGGTGGTGGCAAGACTACAACAATCCAAAGCCAACAGAAACAACAGATGTTTTTTGTATTGCATTATTAGTGTTTACGGCTCGAAACTTGCCACCACCTTGTATTGATTTCGCCTTGGTGTAGTGCTGCTTTAATTAAAATGAATATTGAACATGTAGCATTTTTTTTTTTTAATTTTAAAGGGAACATCATCAGAAAAGAACGCTTTACACTTTTAAAATAACATGTATTTCAGAAAAGAACATACAAAAATGTAAAAAGCAGAATATATGCAGAATTTTACTCAGAAAAGAAAACGCCATTAGAGAATACAAAATTGAAAAATTTTAGCGATGAAAAGCTAAAATTGCGGCGAATTAATTTTTTATCGCAATGCCAAATTTAGCAATTACAGTATTGAATTCGAAGCCAAAAATTGCTTAATCTACTTTTTAGATTTTTAGCGATAGAGATTTAGCTTTAGCGAATTACGAAATACGGCCACTGGTACTTATTATACTATGATTTCAAAGTTGTAAAAAAAGAGCATATGATGTTTTGGTCGCAAAATATTTTGAGAATGAATTTTTTCATACCTAAATAAAATTTGAAGTAATTATCCGCGCACACACGTCAAACCGGTTTCAGATGTATGTAGCGATGATAGTGAAAATCAAAAGTTTTTTGATTTTCAAGATTGATGGGGGCTTCTTAAAGGCCGTTACACACTATCCCACAAAGTCTTACGTATTTTTCAAAAATGCTTCCCTGATCTAATTATTCTTTGAACATTTTCAAAAAGCAATAACAACTTGTCATGACAGGGTTGCATTTTCGTAAATTACTAAAGACTTTGTGGGATAGTGTAAAACGGCTTTTAGTGGCACTTAAAACTATAAAAAAAATGTTTTCTTCCCACATTTAATGATAACAACTACAACATTTTCAGTTATATTTCAAACTTTTCAGTTGTTTTTTTTATAATTAACTTTATTTTCTTTCATGCATTTTAACAAATATACCAACTACATATGTAGTTTTTAACTAAATTTAAAATTTTCAGATATTCGAAATTATAGTTGAATATGTATAAAACCTTCAAAAGAAGTTGGAAAATTCCCATAATGATATAAAATTTGAAATGATTTGAAATTAAATCCATTCTCAAACGTCTAATGTTTGAAAATGGTTTAATGATCAGATGAGAATAATTGAAATCCCCACAAAAAGAATTCAGTTTTCTTAATTTCTCAACACTATTCGAAGATAGGTGGCCATATTCTGTAGCCTAGTCGGTAAACACTAAGGGCTAATAAATCAGTGAACGTTAAAACGCTGGTTTAGTTGAACTAAACTTAAATTTATATGTAGTTTAAACTCAACAGCAATAAATCAGTGTCTCATGTATTGTATATAGTTTAAAAAATAACATGGTGCAGCACTACGATAAATTTTGTATTGGTAGTTTAAACGCTCAATCTTATGCGTTTAAAGATGGTTTATATGCTTACGGACTTATGCATTTTTTGGTTTAAACACATTTTTCATCAAAACGAGAGCTTAACTTGCTCGGATTTATTAGCACTAACGGCCAATTTCACCAAGTTCAGTTGTACATAGTTAACTACCAGTTATAACTGGCAAAACGTACTGTTAAAGTAACAGTTAGCTTTAACTGAAATTTGGGAAATTGGCCGTAAGAGCCACTTTTGGGTTAGAGATTAGCGATAAAATTAACTTTAATCTCCGAAGCTACTTTTTGAGTTGTATTTTTTTAACTTTTTTTGCTAGCTTAAACGTCTAATGGTGGTGGCTTAAACCTTAACTTAAACTGTCAACTTACAAATGTTTAACATAAACAGTTGTTGTAAAAATATAAACAAAATGAAAATTTTAATCTGTGTAGTATATTGCTAAGAACTCTTTTTTAATTTTTCCTTTCTATATTTTTCATTAAACAACAAAAAATTTCTACCTTGCAAACAACATTAAATTCGCGCATTTTCTTCTTCATCTTTGACAACATCCATATTGCTTTGATTAAAAGTTGGTATTTGCCAAAAAAAATGTTGCCTTTTATTTTTGCTTAGTATGGCAACACTACATGTTTTAAGCCACCACCCAAAAATATCAAATTCAATTGATACTAGATTAACTTAATTCTCTGATTGGATTAAAGAATTAAATTTAATTTAATCTCAAACACAAAAAGTGGCTCTAAAATACTGGCTTCTAAAATTAAATGTTTTTTAATTTGTAGCTAGTTATCTCTTCTATAATGTTAAAACTTAAAACTTCCTTTCTTTTATTAACTTCTTCAACTTATTTATGCCAGAGCCTCAAGATCAAACGCCATTTTTCAACTGTTGACGAATTTATTAAAATTTTGATTTTATTTCTTAAGACCATTTTCCTTAAACTTTCAAAAATCTCTTTTTAAACTTGCCATATTATTATTTTATATGCATTAGAATTTATTTTATTTTTTTTTTTTTTTTTATTTAAAAACGCTTAATTTAATTACAATAACAAACGCACAAGTTTACATATTGTTCAAATTTTGAAAATAAATTTAATTTATTTACCTATTTGTAAAAAATTTAAAAATTTTTTTTAATAACATAAGAATGAATAAAAATAAATGCTAAAATATTTTTTTTTTTTTTTTTCTTAAATAAATTGTATAAAGTTTTGAGCAAAATATGCCCAAGGATTCTGAAATATAGATGTATGTATTTTTATGTGTTAATCCAAATATGTACTGTAAAAGAAAAAGAATCACTTGTAATTTTAACATTGTTATCTAAGGTTTATCTACGCGATTGTCTCAATTAAAAAATGTATAAACTTTTGAAATTTTGTCCAACATCCAAAACCAGAAATAACCGCTAGCTTCAGATTAACTGCCTAATTTTATAGCAAATTTCACAATTTATTTACACCATTTTCAATTGTATTTCAGAACTTTTTGAGAAATGTAAAATAACTGAAAATAATTATTGAACTTCAAAAAGGACCAGAATTTGCAAACACCAGGAGGATTACCGCGTATTTCGATTCGAAAGAAACAATTTACTAGCTCGAACAATTTGTACTGTATATTATGATTTCCGTACTTCATATTTGTTTCAAGTTTTTTTTTACTTTATTCAAAACAAGACCAACCACAGCTTTAACCTTACAATTGGCAGCTCAATTATAAATGAAAATTCCCCGGGAGTTCAAATGATACAACAAGTCGCAACGTATACAAGAAATGAATAACCAAAACTAGCACAAACGACATTTTTTACTTAAACACTTGAAACCATTTTACATTGAATTTTTGCTACCGGCTTTGCAAATAAAATTTTTAGGTACTTTTTTATAATATTTATTGAATTTTTATGCATTTATATAAAATAAACATTTATTAATTCTCATTTAAATAGAAGTTCTATAAAAATCTTTGAATTCGTATTTTCTAATTTAGTTACATATTTCCTTATTTATTGGCAAAAAAAAAAAGTGCTTTGTATCAAGTGGGGCTTGGGAAATTATGGGGATTTTTAAGGAAAAACATACATGTGTATGTATTGAGAAAAAACTGTTACTACCCTGAAGGAAACCTGAGTGCAAGTGTCGCCAAGTCACCAGACATTGTCTACAAAGTGTCTACACTTCTTTAATACGCAAAAATTTTATCAATAACAACTGAGGGGAATAATAAGTCACTAGTACTGTGGACTGTGTCAATAGTGAATCAGTACAGATTCACTAGTGACATTTCCTACAGGGTAATGACAATTCAGGCAAATATTGCATTAAGCCGGCGATACACTCTCCTATTCAGTTGTACGATTTCTCAATCGTGTGTGCTCATAAAGTAGGAGTGTGGCTTAAAAATGAATTGGGTGACAGATTTTTTTGACAAGTTCATAAACTGAAAGTTTCTATGTGATCAGGGTTGCATTTTCTTGTAAAGTAGCTGGCATCATATTTGTGGTATATTGTGGCATCGACAGCAGATTTTGCAGACATTTTTTATATCGGATAGAATTTTATCAGATTTTCGTGTGAATGAATTGTACCATTGTGTAAAATAGTGAATCCCGGCCTTAATTTGTTTCACATATATGTAAGACTGGAAGAACTGTAAATACTTTCTATATAATGCCAATTGTTTAAAATATTTTGCTCATACGCTCGACTTATATACATTAGATTGGATACATACATATGTTCAATAGTCGAGTGGAATTAATAATTACGAGAGAGATGCAAAATCACACATACACAAGAGTTTCGGTCATTTCGAACGAACGAACGAACGAACGAAAATAGAAAAACACAATGCAAATTCTTCGAACTCGTTAATTATTCCTTTCGAAGTACATACGCACTAATCTCCCTGTATAATTAACCATTCAAAAATATTTATATAAACAAAAATTTTAAACTTTTGAAATATACCCCGAAAAGTTCCGAAATAATATTTGTTTAAGACTTCATGGGTCTAATCACTGCATAAGATATCGAGAAAAATTTATTAAAAATTTTTTTATTATGGTATCATGACACTCGATATCGTATGTATATGTATCGTAATTTTAGATGATATCAGTCGATGTCGGGTAACCAAAGACATTCATCTCTCGAGTTTTCATTCGATACGTCAGTGCTTACGTTAGTTTTAGTTTACTCGATATCGAATGCGATGGTTAGACCCCAGAATAAAAAAAATAATTTTGATTTTTTTTTTTTTTTTAAATGGTGTAGATGTTTTTTTTAAGAAATTTCAATAAGTATTAAAAATATACATATTTAATTTTTTTTTTCACAGAAAATAAAAATTTGAATTTTATACATAAAATTTTAATTGTAAACAAAAATGGAATTTTTAACACGAGCAAATTATTATTAAGAACAATTAATTTTTTTTTTCTGCAAAAAACGCTTAAATATCTCGAAGTGCTTTAAAAAATTTGCAAAGTTTTATAGATTTTTTAAGTATTCTAAACGTATTTCCCTAAAAAACGTATACAACAAATAAAAAATAAAGTATTTTTTTTTTTAACTAAGAATATTTAAACAAATATATAACATTAAAATATTTGTGTGTATGTACAAGTAACTTGTTTGTATTTTATTCTTCTTTAATCATCTACCAGTTCCAAAAGGGTAAAAGAAAAGTTATTTAAAAAAAACTAGTATGAAAACCTTTTTAAGTTTTTAATATAAAATTTAACATTTCTTTTATTCTTGAGGAACTTGCATTTTATAATTCTTTAGTAAAATGGCATTTAAACATAATAGTATTTTCATTTGTTTAAATAAAAGAATATAAACAAAAAAAAATAAACTGCATTTAAAAACAAGCAAAGAACTATAAGAGAAAAGGCTTAGCGTTGATCTACCCAGGTAATTTCAGAAATTCTGGGTTGATATTGTCCAGTCCTGGTGACTCGTTGTTTTCGAGGTTATTAATGGCTTCTTTTATTTCGTCAGTGTCTGAGGTGAACTCGGAGAGATGTGTTTTAGAAAACAAGTTTTTAGATCTTAATATCTTTAAAAAAAAAACACAAGTTTAATATACATACAGACATTTTCTAAAAATCGAATGAAATTTAAATCGAACAAATCTTTGAAAATGCGATGCGAATGCAATTTCGATACGAAAGCTTAATGCGATAAGTGGCGAAATTGGCATTCTCTGTCGCTTTCAAATACCCTTTCGTAAAAACGAAGCGACACTGGGAGAAAATAAAGATGGCGCAGATTGAAATGTCCAAACATAAAATAAAAGAACGTTAAGCCGCTTTTTTTTTAATTTATATAAAATAAATTTTGATGATTTGCGAAAAGATGCGAAAACAAATGCCTAACCGCATTAGAGAGTACCAATTGCTCGATTTGCTACCAATTTTCTTTCGCATCTCAAGAGAAAGTTTTAAAAGTTCATAAACTCCATACTTCGAGTTCTACCTATATTTACTGGAACCACTCTTAGGGCGGGTTTTAGTTTAACGTAGTCTGAAATTCGGATTTTTTCCGGCGAAATGTGATTTTTTTATTATTCATGGTAAGCAAAACTAAGCTGTTCCGTCAAAATTTTGTATGCAAACTTGGTAATGGCGACAAATCTGTTTTCAGATTAACTAAACCTAGTTTAAGTGAGATCTCAAAAACCCAGCCTTAAAATCAGGAACAAAACAACGTTCATTTTTCAAAAAAAAATCAAACTGGAAATTTTTATCGATTCCAATTGCACTCGATTTTTACTTCCTAAATATGTCCGAAAAATTTTAATTATTACTGAATTTCGAATAGAAAAATATTTTCCAATAGTTTATGGTTTTATACAAAAAGATTAAAAAAAAGTTTTTAATAGTTCTAGAAGCAGTTTTTCAATTAAAAAATTTTGCTCTCTTTTTTCAAATATTGTTTTATTTTAAAAAAATTTAAACTTTCTTATTTTAATTTATTTTTTCTTGTAATATCTTTTCGAATTTATAATTTTAAGTTAATATTTTTGTGAAGCAAAAAACTTTTATTTTTAACTTATCTACATTAAAATTCTTTTATTGTAATTAAAATATATATGTAAAATGTATTATTAATTTCGAAAATCGAGTATGTATGTATTTAAATATTAAAATTAACAAATTGCAACATTTTTTTACAAAATTCAACAGAGGTAACAGGTTGCTTCTGTTTTATTTTCTATAAATCGTTGAAAATAAAGTATTTATTATGTAAAATTAATTTAACCAAAAAAACCAAAAATTTTTAAAAAAAAACAAACTTCTTAAAATTTTAATAAAAATACATATTTATTTCAAATTATAAAAAATAAATAATAATAAAAAAAAACTTTAAAAACATTTGAAGTATATATGTATATGCATATATTAATGATTTCTCAAAGATTTGCAGGCGTGATTCGAAAATCTAATTGCGCTTACCAAAAAGTATGTTGCTACAAATTCAGTTGAAATTCACAAAATTTTTGAAATTTTTTAAAAAAAAAAGTTGCTGTTTTAACAGGTTTACTGCCATTTAAAGTTATTTCCTTATCACAAAAGGGACCACTGAAGGACCCAAGTGAGCTGTTTCTCGATGGCTGCCCGAGTAAATTCTTTCCGTGAGAAAAATAAAGCATCCAGTTGATACAGCATTTGCTGACAATCATATTCCGAGTGAGGCTCGGGAAGTTGCGGGGGCCAAATCGTCGTTTTTGTGATCGACAGACTTTTATCGAAATCTAACTTCTTGTGATCGCCGTTTTCGATATCGAATAGCTTGAATCGAAGTTTGAGATTATGGCTTTCGATAACTAGAAGTCGATCGAATACCTTCTCCCATATTTCCTATGAATATTCAATTGTAAAAATGGGAAAAAAACTCAATGGGAGTTTGTGTTCATAATTGGGCTGAATAAATTTCAACGTTGTGCTGAAAACTTCTACTGGCTAAAAGTGACAGTATAGCTGCTACCTTTAGTTTTGATGGCACTGCTGTTGACATGCCGCTTATTATATTGAATTAAGACAATGCAAAGTTAAACGCTTTCTTTGTCAATTTAAATCGTTTTTAAAACTTACAAGCACTCACTTTTTTCAAAAGAAAAAGCATTATTCTGGTTGTCGTTGTTGAAGTTTAAAGAACAAGGTTGTGTGTCACTTTTATCTATTACAAAAAACGACATTGTCGATGACGACAACGACAACCGAAATAAGCAGTAATAATTGGGGTGTTCAAAATGTGTAAGCGCAGAATTGCAAAGCATCACAAAAAACAAATGCCAATGTCCTAAAAAATATGTTACAATTTAAAAAACAATATTGTTGTGTTTCAAACAAAATAAAAATGTTCATGCTGTGTTATTGATTCGTCATAACTTTACAGTAGAAATCTAAATTATAAGCGGTTGCCCACAGCAGTCAAATATATTTCTGTAATTATTTTAAGACATACGACCTTACAACTTTATGACTATCTTGTGAATTCCCCAAATATGCTTTATCCTAATACAAAGCAAAGTCTGCTTTCACACGTTTTATCTTGTGTTTTTAGGAGAGAGAAGAAAGAAGTAAGAGGGTTGGTACAGCGTTGAAACCGATTGCTGCGTGTGATCACATTAGCATCTTTAAAAGGGAATTGAAAAGATGTTGAGCATCAAAAGATGAAACATGTAAATTCAGTCAAACAAATCTATTAAATGTTTTAAACAAATTCAGATTCGAACGCTATCGAATGCCGCAATCAGCTTTTCGATACGTCACGAAATTTTATTCGATACGAAACCTTATTCGATCACGAATGCTACGATTTGGCTTGGCTCCTGGTTTAGTTTTTCTTTGTTTGGAAAATTTAAAAAAAAAAACCAAAATAAATCTGCGGTAATGTAAGAAAATGTTTGTTTAATTTTAATTAATTTTTTTAATTTAATTCAGTATTTTATTTTTAAGTTTCTGCCAATTAAAGGGAAGGAATTACAAAAATTAAAACAAATCTACTAAATATTAGCGGAATTCACCTTTTTTTATATGTATATGTATGTAATATGATTTCCATTTTTTGATTTTAGAAATGTTTATAATTAATTCAAAGAAAAATACAGTATGGCGTCAAATATGAGAGCTGTTTGACACTTGTAAAAAATGGCATTTACAAAATCAACTACATTTTAAAGTATTATAGATGGTGTAAGCATAGTAAATGCCTGCATTATGTTGTTTAAAATTTTTTTACCATTTACCTAAGCTACAAAATTTTCAAGCTGAATTCCGCTATTCTTTAAAATAACTAAAAAAAATAAAAGCATTTAATAATATTTTTTTTTATTTTAAACTACTAAAAGCTCATTACAAAAAAACTAAACCCCCAACAAATATTATTTTGCACAAAGCAAATACTTTTTTCTTTAATAAATTTAATAAAAAAAAAATCATATTTCAATAAAAAAAACGCATAATTAAAACTCAAATTTTTTCTCCTCAAAATAAAATAACAAAAAAAATCAGCATAGTTATACATAAAAGCAAAATATTGTATTAATAAAAAAAAGACGTAAGAAAAATCTAAAAAAAATAAAGTAAATCCATATTATTTTTTCTTTACTACTAATTAAAAATTTTTACAAAAAGAAAAAATTTAAACAAAATATCTATCATAAAAATACAAAACAAATATAAAAAGAGATGTTTTAAAAACAAATTTTGTTTTAAAAGATTTTGAAAAAATAAAATTAATAAGTTTTATTTTCTTAACTTTTCGCAAACTAAAACTTTTAAAATATCTCTTTTAATATTTAACATTAACGGCTAATTTTACCAAATTCCGTTATAATTAACTATTACTTTAACTGTCAAATAACATATTGTTAACGGACAGTTATTGTTAATTAAAACTGAATTTGGTAAAGTCGGCCGTTAATAATTAAAATAAAAAAAAACAAATATAAAAAAAATACAAATAACATCTAAGAATAATAAAGAAAAACTTCAAAGTGACCATTTTTACAAATAATACTAATAATATGAACGATATAAAAAATCTCTTAAAACAAATTATTTGTAATTGTATTTATTAAAAAAAAAAAAAACAAAATTTAAAAAATAAAAATAAAACAAAAACAAAAATAGCGTTAATAACAATAATAAAAAAAAAACATTTACATCATAACTAAAAAATTATTTAATAAAACAAAATGTAATTACGAATGTTATTCAACAAAATCATTTCTTATTAATGACTAAAAAATAAAACTAAACAAATTATTTAAATAACAAAAATAAAAAAAACAAAAACTCTTTTTACATTTATATTTTTCACAAAACAAAACAATAACTACAACAATTTTTATTCAAATCCTTCATCTAACAAAGAAAAATCAAATTGTAAATTTAATACCAATTCAATTGAGAGAATTTTGTTTTAATTAAAAAAAAAAATTAAAGAAAATAACATGCTACACAATGTTAATAATGTTTAAAACGTAGAGAAACAACGAGAAAAGAAACCAACTCGAAAACTCGTAAACGTCTGTGTCGTGTTGTTTTTTGTAGTAGAATCGCTTTTAAATCTTGTAACAAAGAAAGTCTTAAAGCAATAATAATGCATTCATTCGCCCTTGTCCTGATTGGCGAATTTCATGCCGAATTAACTACAGGTGGGAGCTTATTTGTTTTGATTCGTTAGTGTTTTGCTTAGAATAGTTGACATTTCGAGCTATAACCACTAACAATGCATTGCAAAAAACACTATGTTGTTTCTGTTGTTTTTGGATTGTTGTAGTTCAAAAATTTATTAAAATTTCGTTGGATATCGGATGCCGTAATTTTGCCCTTTAACTTAGATTTCAAATCACGTGATTTCAAAAATCACAAGTGCTTTTAATGCCGGCGATACACAATCCTATTCAGTCGTACGATTTGTCAAAAAACTCGTGTGTGTCCAGAAAGTAGGATCATAAAATGATAGTTTCGATGCGATCAGACTTGCATTTTCTTGTAAAGTAGCTGAGACATTTGAGTTGGCATCATTTTTGTGATATAGTGTGGCATCGACAGCAGATTTTGCAGACATTTTTTTATGTCGGATAGAATTCCATCAGATTTTCGTGTGAATTAATCGTACGATTGTGTAGGATAGGGAATCCGGCCTTAAAATCACACGTGTGATATTGTGTTTTTCCTTTTTTCGGTGGGATTTTCAATTGCTGAAAGAACACCGAAAAACACAAAAACGGTGTAATTTTCAGAACACCACAAAATCAAACGTGTGATTTAAAAAGCAAGTGATTTGAAGTCACGTGTTTTTCAGAACAGGTATGTATTACTAAACTTTTGATTAACGTTACTATCAATGTGCAAGGAAAAAAATGCCTTAGTAGCAATGTTTTTTTTTGCAAATGGGCTTGCGAAAGAGCAAATACTTAATATCGTAGTTCTTTTGTTAAATACAATAACAAAATACACGGAGTTTCCATTTGATTCCATAACAGAGCTATGATATTTGCATTTTTGCAAAACAATTTGCACCAAATATTGAACACCGCTAATAAATTTTCTTGTATGTATTTAACAAAATGAATTCGATGCAAAATATTATCTTTACTTTTTTTTAATAATTACAGCACATTTGCAGTATTTCGCAAAATACCGAACGAATTCGTAAAATTTTAAAAATTCTATTTTATACTTTTTTCGTGTTAAACCTAAAGGTTTATAGGTTTTTTTTATATATGTATGTATGTATACATATATACGAATTTTTCGTAAATAGCACAAAAAAAGTAGCTACAAATATCGCATGAATTATTATCAACACCTAACTTGAAATTTTCTCAGACCTTTAATAAACAATTCTATTATTTTTGGCAAATGCTCTCAATTGTTTTAATTAAATCACTCATTTATTAATAAAAAAAAAAAAAAAACACTTGTAAAATACAACTCTATATTAACGAAAAAAGAACATATTTTTATCATAAAACATATTTTTTATCGTAAAACATATTTTTTTCTAAGCTCAAAAGTAAAACACTCACCTAAATGCAAAAACGGCAGCAAAATATAAAACATTAAACTTACAGGCTAAATAAATTTTAAGAAACTAGAAATAATTTAAAAAAAATATAAATGAACGAACGCAACTTTTTTCGTAATGAAAACTTCATTTATGATAGTCTAGATAAGGGTAACAAACAATGCATTTTTGAAAAAAGAAAGCAGCATCTGTTCAACAACAACACCTAAAGAGATCCGCCAACAGGCCAAACTTCAGTACAAGTGGTGGGAAATCAGCCCTTGAAGCCGACATTTTAAGATTTTTCTTCCCGATTCTTTAGATTTAAACTCGATACTGAGTTCCGTGGTACCAAATAGGACCTTGGTCACCCGAGCTCTCAAGAGTACTCTCATTTTGAATTCTGTCGAATTCCAGTTGTTGACTGCACCTAATTTATTCGTAGGATGTAAGACCTAAAGGTGAAATATCCTTAGGCAATCAACCTACATATCATTTTTTTAATGTAAAAAAAAAACATAAATTCCTGTGTTATTGTTAAATTGTCCTTGATACAGTTAGCGACGCCAAGCATTCAACTAATGCAAAAGTAACACGGAAAACTCACAGAAGCAGATAAATAGGAAGAACGGCTTGGTTGCTCTGAAGCTATAATGACAATGACGCATTATAGTTAGGACTTATTTAACCACGAATTCGTTCCGAAATGGTTAATAACACATGTTAAACAGCTTAAGAACAGAGCTCTCTTTCGAAAGGCGAAAATGACACTTGCCAACATACTTAACTCGCCTGTCCTTCTATATGGTGCCGAAACATGGGTACTTGCAAATGCCGATGAAGCAGTACAGGCTGTTCAAAAGATAGATCCTTCGTAAAATTTATTGACCCATCTGCGTGAACGAGAAGTAAAGACGTTGAATGAACCGTGAGCCGCTCGAGCTACATATATGTACATACATATGTATACCGACATGAATATTATTAATCGCATGAAAATACAGCGATTGCGCTGGCTAGAACATGTCAGTCGAATGGAAACAAACGCTCCAGCCAGAAAGGCCTTAGTAGATCGAGACTGCGATGGAAGCACCAAATGGAAGATGATGCGAAAATTCTTGGTATTACAACCTAAAGGCAGCCCGTACAAAACCGAAGTGCTTAGAAATCATTTATTAAGCAGAACACGACAAAAAATAGGTTGTTGAATTAAATGATGTAATGAAATATTTTTCTACTTAGTGGAACATCTTGGATGAATCCAGGATCTTTTAAAGCCTAATGGGAATATTGTAGTTGCATAAACGACTACTTTCAAAGTTAGAAAAACATTTAACTACTATATGGATATGGTATGAAGCATAGATTCTTTATAACAAAAAGGGAATCGTACATAAACAACCGGTTTCCGTGGATGAAAGTCACCCAAAAAGGATAAGGTAAATTTTCTAAGACGCTAACGACATAATCCATATTGAATGCCTGAAAAAAGACAACTCTATAAATATTGAATGTTAACCCTCTAATGCTTATGTCCGCCTCTAGGCGGTGCAGCAAAAAGCCGTCATAAAATTGTTATTTTTGACAATATTTCATTAATAAATAATTCGAGGTGTAAATCAAAGCTTATTTTATCAAAATCTTTTCAATCTGTGGCAACACTCTTACGAGTTTGACAAAAAGTACATTGTCATCTTGAATTTGAGCGGCGACGGTAATTTTTATTCTTTGTGAAGAAAGTTAATATTGCGCATTGGAAAAAAAATATTTCAAAGCTTTAGATCGGGCCGAAAAAAAATACTGGTGAGTATCTAAATGTTCAATTGAAATAAATATTAAGTTTTTATTATAAATAAAACTAATAGCTACTGAGAATTTATGTTTCTGCTGAACCCGTCTGGAGGCGGACTGGTGAATTACACAGAAAATGCCGGGATGTAAATCAAAAACGTTGCTTAAATTATTGCGATAATGCCCAACTCCGCCTCAAGGCGGACTTTGCAGTTTTAACCTTTACAGTTGAACGCAAGGTATATTTAAACAAGGTAGACTCATTTGGGAGTGTAGACATGCTGCTCTATAAAAATAACCGAGTGGAACGGACTTGTCAAAATTGTCTTCATATAAATTTAACGCACACATGTACAAATTTTGGCTCATATACACGGAATTTGACATTGGTGTTCCAACTTAGGCTGACAAACATATGGGCCAACGAGTTTACCTTGTGTAAATATACCTTGGTTGAACGAGTACTCAAAGGAAAAAACAGAAGTCAGATTCATGTTTCTTACCCTTAAATTAGCTTAATATGATTTTTTTAAAGCCAACAAAAAATGTGGCATTAGAGGGTTAAGGACCAAGAAGAAAATAATTTTTTAAATGAGAGAATTCCATTAATAAATGTTACAAATAAACCAACAGTGACTATTTTTACATTGTCTGACCTGAATGTATTAGCTCTGCGGAAAAGTTTCAACTCCGACCTTAACCAACTTATTTTTTTTAATGTTTGTTTAAAATTTTTACACCCCAAAAGAAATCTTAAAGTTTATTTAGCTTGTTCTTTTGCTTGTCAAAAAATAACTATAATTAATTACTTTATATACGTCCTTTTTTCAAGGATATAATGCCTCTAGTCATGTTTATGTTATCTATCAGTAAGACTTCTTTAAATTTTATTAAGCAAAAGAACAAACCAACAAAGAAATAATAATAATAACAAATAAATCACATAAACAAATAACAAAATCATTAAAAAAAAAGTTAAAACAAAATAGTTAGTAAAAAAAAGGAACTTTAGGTGTTAAAGCAGTTTAGTTTTTCTTTTTCACGAACTAAGAAAAATCAATATAATAATTTAAAATTATTTAAGATTTTTTTTTTTTTGGCATTGAATTTATTAAAAGGTCTTTAATAAAACCATATGTTAGCTTATTAACAATAAACAAATAAAAAAACTAAATTGCTTTAGTTGTTAAAATCAAATAAAACAAAAAAAAAATTAAGAAAAACAAAATGTAAGAAATTATTTAATATTATAAACATTATCTTCAGAGTAAATTTGAAACAAAAGAATGATTGATGAAATTAAGAGAGAAAAAACAAAAAAAAAATTGTTAATTATAATACAATTTTATTTAAGTTAAAACTTTTATACAAAATATTTTGCTATTCAATTAAGTTTTTGTCTTAAGTTTTAATTTAAATTTTTTTACATAAATGTTTTTTTATTCGCTCTGATTTTTTTCAGTGTATTTTTTCAAAAAATACTTTCTTGCTCTTATTATTAAAAAAAAAATACACACATACATACATATAATAAAACAAAACTTTAAACATAACTAAATTCATCATAATAAGTAGCAGAGAACAAAAAACTACTAATTATATCTAAATAAAAACCAAAAAATAACATTCGCAAAAAAAACCAAGAGTCCTTTAAAAACCATATTTGTATGTAAAAGTAAAACAAAACAAAAAATCTCCCAGTGTTAGAGAGAGAACATCTTGAATTAATATGAAATTATATATTATATAATAACAAATTAAAATTAATAAAGAAACGGAAAAAACAAATATGAAAAAATTGGTAATAAAAAAGAAAGAATTGGTAAGTAAAGGCAATAATTTTGTCGTATTAATCCCGCTGAATTTGTAACATGCAGTTTTATTTGTTTGTTTAGTTTTTTTAATTACCCCTCTAAAAGCAAAGGAATTATTTTGAAACAAATTCTTAATAAGGCTATCACGAATTACGGCGTTACGCTTAATGAGCTTCCTTTACAAGTAATCGACGACGACCTACATACATCTTAATGTAGAAAGGCGATGCTTTTAAATCAGTTCCATAAAAGTCGTACAATAAGTTTTCGTTAGTTCTCCACAACAATGCAAAAAGGAAGGCTTACAAAGATTGGTAAATATTAAACCCCGCCAAACTGTAGCGCGGGACAGTTATGCGACGCCAAGCCAATAAACCAATTTGTTCAGGATTAAATTTAAATTCAAAATATAATATTAAGGATGCTGAAGAATTTAGTTAGAAAATAAACAACACTTACATCGCCGATGACGAAGCACTTATTTTATTTGACGAGGTTTCATTATTTCCAAGTTTTCCGACTAATTTATCGTTAAGGACAATTCAAGAAAAATGGGAATTTTAGAGACATGTATACAAATATAGAAAGAGATTTGATTATAGGCATTCTGAGGTATTAAGGTTTTAGACATTTGTATTAGGAAAAGTAGAGTAGAGGAAAATAATCTACGAACACAGAAAAGGAATGCCGATGGGTCTCCAGCCTCGCCAATCATAGCTGACATTATTATGGAACAACTTCTAGAAATATCACTAGATAAAATGGACGGAAACCCGAGGATAATGATGAAATGCGTATATGACTTATTCGCAATATTAAAAAGGACAGAAAAAATAACAACATCAGAAAACTTAATTCATTCAATGGACAAATACAATTTACCATGGAGGAGGAAAGCGATAACCAAATAACATACTTAGACGCTATTACCATAAGAAAATGGAACCTTTAAAAATTTACTGATATCAGAAACCAACAGCCTCGGGACGACTGATCAATTTTTATTCCAAGCATCCAAGAATAATTATTATAAATACAGCATTAAATTTCATGCGACGAGTTTTTAAAATGAGTTACACGGAATTCCACAAAAATTATAGCAAAAATAACGAATATAAACGGGCATGTTCTACAAATCGAAATAAAGCTGATTTAAAATCCCACAAATTTTGCAAACAAGTCTGTAAAGAGAGTTCATAAATATATTTCTTTTTATATACTTAATACTTTGAGTACCATTTTACTTTACAATAACAATAATTAAAAACAAAAAAAAACCACATCCATTTTGTAAATAATTCAGATCAAAGTATTGTTCGATTTCCATTCCGCTTCATTTCGATTTCTGGAGCATGCTCGATTAAATGAATGACTTCCCAATAGGGACAATTAGAAATCTTATAAAACGTGCAGGAAACAACAGACAAAAGGAGGAAAGAAACCCAAAAAGATTTAAGATTTGAACTTTCTGAAAGATAAAAACTCGGATATTTATGACAAAGAAAAATTTTTAATAGAATTAAGAACGGACAACACTGAATCAGTTGTTTAGTAAGACAAAATCGAAAATTAAAAAGGAATAAAAGTCAAATGTGGTGTATAAAATTCCGTGAAGTGAGACGATAAAGACAAAACTTAAGACAAGAATATCTTCGCATAAATCTGACCAAAAAGCTACTGGCAAATAGAGTTTTTTTCCCCGGAGTTATACGATTCCCGGCAAAACGGGAAATTTTTAAATTTCCCGGGATCCCGCTCCATATAAATAATACAAAGTAAATTTGTTTTAAATTAATGAAAAAAACTTTTTTAAAAAAGCGTAAGGGAACTTGTTTACAAAGTAAGTAAAAGAAATGACTAAATACTACAAAAATTAATTAAACCTCTAATGCTCAAGTCCGCCTCTAGGTGGTGCGGCAAAAAACCGTCATAAAATTGTTATTTTTGACAATACTATTTCATTAATAAATAATTCGAGGTGTAAATCAAGGCTTATTTTATCAAAAACTTTTCAATCTGTGGCAACACTCTTACGAGTTTGACAAAAAGTACATTGTGATCTTGAATTTGAGCGGTGACGGTAATTTTTATACTTTGTGAAGAAAGTTAATATTGCGCATTGGAAAAAAATATTTCAAAGCTTTAGATCGGGCCGAAAAAATTACTGGTGAGTATCTAAACGTTCAATTGAAATAAATATAAAGTTTTTATTATAAAAAAAAATTCGGTACTGAGAATTGATGTTTCTGCTGAACCCATCTGGAGGCGGACTGGGGAATTACACAGAAAATGCCGGGATGTAAATCAAAAACGTTGCTTAAATTATTGCGATAATGCCCAACTCCGCCTCATGGCGGACTTTGCAGTTTTAACCTTTACAGTTGAACGAGTACTCAAAGGAAAAAACAGAAGTCAGATTCATGTTTCTTACCCTTAAATTAGCTTAATATGATTTTTTAAAGCAAACAAAAAATGTGGCATTAGAGGGTTAAAGGTTAAGAGAGATTATTATTACCTTACGATTTTATCATTATGCTCTAGATATAAGATAAAAAGATAACATAAACATAACAATTTAATTCATAAAACAATAATAACAATAAACAAAAATTGTTGTACCCAAGTTATGAGATCAAAAAGTAAATTCATAAAATAGATAAAATATGGATTAAAAACCATAAATAGTTCAACAAAATAACCACAATTCTAATTATAGATAAAATATTTTAAATAAATATGTTTTATAAGTAAATATATTTTAAATAAATATATTAACATTTTTAACTCCACGTCTACAACTGACATTGCTTGCTGTTATAACATGATGTTATAAAAGCGTTGTTAAAACATTTGCATTAACAACCGTGTTTTAACATGAGAAAACCTCGTAACATGATGAGCCTATACTTATATTTCTTATTTTATTTACTTATTACCATGTTTCCGCAAAATTTCGTTCACTTTTTTACCGAGATTGGACAAATAGTTTAAAGTGCAAAAGTTTAAAGTTGCATATTTCTAATTCACAGTCCGAAGTAATTTTTCTTTTTTATAAACAACGTCTATATCAGTCAAATGTATGTCAAGGTTGATGCAAAAAATAGCATCTAACGGACTTCATCTTACAAGATCCACCTGTAATCTTTAGGACAATGTGTTTTTAAAATTTAATGTTGTAGTATCTTACACGAGTTTCCATAGTTTTTTTTATTTCGGTTTCCCAGTACTTCCCGGTTATATAAGGCGTCACAAAATGAAACAAATTTATATTTATCACCATATAAACATATCTTCATATCTCAACATTTTTTTTTTATTTTAAGTTAATTAAGCAAAGTGTTCCTTTATACTTTCTCGTAACAAAAATGGGTATTATATCTTAAACTGTACCGAAGTTATAGCAAAATATATCTTTAAATCGGTACATTTTGAAAACTTTAATCGCATTTTGCCAAGCTGGATTATTTTTAGTAGATATGTATGACTTTGCTGCAATAATGGATATCTCATATTTTTCAGACTTGTCCATGGACAATTAAAATTTACTGACTGTATCTTATTTTGAATTTATGTTCTTTATTGACTCTTCACTTAACTAAATTTATTAATTATCAACTGTTGCACGGTACATTCTGCTTTTTGTAGATTTATTGCGTCAGTAGACATTGATTTACGAACGTACTCACTTCTTGTTATTGATCTAATCGACAACCCATCAACAGATGCTAATTCTTAGAGAATATAAAACTAAATTTCAAAGTATAAATAGCTTTTTTCTGATACTATGAGGAACTTTTATTTCGCGGGATCCCGCAACAAAAATCCCGGGAAAACGGGAGATAAAATAATTGAAATTCCCGGGAATTCCCGGGACGGGAAATCTCGGGAAAAACCCCTAATATTAAGTTATATCTATCATAAAATATTAAGTGTCGGTTCACACACGTCAAGTTTCTCATTTTCATTTTACAAAGTTTTTTGCTTCTTCTGTAAAATTATATTTTTGTTTGTCACGCCTTTTTGAATTTAAGCTAATGATATATTGTGTACCCTCCCCCTTTTTTGAAATAAAGGTATACCTCGAGAACAAGAGGTAATCTAAAAAACGGTTAGCACCACTGGATTCAGCGTACCCGAATTATATATTTATTTAAATAAATATATTATACTACACATTTTCATATTAGTTCGAATGTGTATTCTAAAGCGGCCCATACACTTGCAATATGATTGTATGTATGTATATGATATTCCTATATTATGCAATAAGTCGCACAATGGTTTCATTCATTCAATTAAAAAGTGAACATAACCAATAGCAATAACATAAACAGCATTGTACAATGTAGCCAACACACATCACTTTCTTTTCGTTGTGCAATAAAAATCAAAAGTCTGCCAATATATTATGCCACCTTCGAATTTCACATACACATTGGCGATATAATAGTACAATACTTAAAATTGAACAATTTTATTGCAAGTGTATGAGCCGCTTTAGTCAAATTACAATTTTTTTAAAAGCTTTTATACTTTAATAGTCTTATTCCTTCAATATTTTCCAGGAATATTTTCTATAACCATTCGAATTAAGATGAAAATTTATAAAATAAATGTTACTCCCATGAGAAATAAATTCCCAGATTCTATTTGTTAAATATATTATATATATTTTTTTAAACTAGCACAGTGTAATTATTTAAAAGTTATTCTACAGTCCTGATTTGCTTACTTGGATCCATACATAGTCCCGGTGTAATAAATGATCTTTATTTTTTTTTATACACATTCGTATAATATGAAAATTTATATAATAAATGTTACCCACCATGAGAAAAAAATTTCCAGATTCAAATTTAACGATTTACATAAAAAAAACGTTGCGTTGTAGTTACCATTGTGTTTATTCCTTTAAAATGCAGCACTATGTATAAAGTGACATAAAAAAATCCGGCAACTCCTAATATGTTTGTTTATGTTTTGTTCAGTTTGACATTTGTGTAAATTGTAGCGTTAATTTGGCGGGATTTGGTGTACTCTTTGTTTTGTGTTGTTAACGAGTGATTTTTGGTTGTTTTTAATTACTTTTATTTATAGAATTTATTATTTTTTAAAATGAAATGTAAAATTCCTGAAATATCATGGCACAATCGTGATCCTGTTCTAAGTGTTGATATCCATCCAAAATCAAATGCTAATAACAATTACTACCGCTTGGCTTCTGGTGGTACTGATGCTCATGTTCTTATTTGGTACATAAAGTTAATATCTTCCGGGGAAAATAGTGATATTGATTTAGATTTGGCAGCTGATCTAACACGTCATCAAAGAGCTGTTAACGTTGTTAAATGGTCACCAAGTGGAGAGCTTTTGGCGTCGGGCGATGATGAAAGTGTTGTTTTCATATGGAAGCAAAAATCGGATAGTGAACCGTTGAATATCTTGGACTCTACTAATGAACAGGATAAAGAAGTGTGGATAACTTTAAAAGTATTGCGAGGTCATATGGAGGATATATATGATTTAAGTTGGGCTCCTAATTCGTTGTATTTAGTATCGGGTTCTGTTGATAATTCGGCCATGATATGGGATGTTCAAAAAGGTAAATCTTTGTCAATTTTAAATGACCACAAAGGATTTGTGCAAGGAGTGGCCTGGGATCCTAAAAACCAATATATTGCTACATTAAGTACGGATAGGTAAGTAATAAAAACTTTTAAAAATGTATTCAATTATTTTTTTTTAAATGATCTTTTAGATATTTACGTATTTTCGATATTCAATCGAAAAAAGTACTTTATCGTGTCAGTAAAGGAACCTTGCCAGTTCCCGAAGATAATAATTTACATGGCAAACGTATGCGTTTGTTTCATGATGACACTTTGCAGACGTTCTTTAGACGTTTAAGTTTTACACCTGATGGAAAGTTGTTACTTACTCCTGCTGGTGTCACTGATTATGACGGCTGTACACAACCTTTAAATACCACATATGCCTTTAGCCGTTACGGATTTCGCCAACCAGCTATAGTTCTGCCATGTCCAGATCAATACACTGTGGCAGTTAAAAGTTGTCCGCTTTTATTTAAATTACGATCATTTAACGCCGAGAAAAATCCTCCTGTGGTTCCCTTGCCGTATCGTATGATTTTTGCCGTAGCCACCAAAAGTTCGGTGTATTTTTATGACACGCAACAGAAACAACCATTTGCTCTTATTTCAAATATACATTACACACGTTTAACTGATATCACGTGGTCTTATGATGGCCGGATTGTTGTGGTTTCCAGTACAGATGGTTTTTGTTCGCTTATAACTTTTGAGCAAGGAGAATTGGGAGAAGAATATGAAAACTCGGAAGCAGCGCTGGAAGCTGCGTTGGCTCAAGTTACAAAGAAGACGAAAAAGCAAAAAGACAACGAAGCCTTAGCAAAGCAAAGAAAACCATCTACGGACGAAAGTGGTGCCACTAAAGATTTTTTAATTGTACAAAAAGAACCGCAGTTAGAAAAAGTAACTGAACAAGAGAAAAAAGCAACACCTATAGAAATAAAACGTAAACCTCGTAATGAAGAGAAGTTAAAGGATGTTACTCAAAATACAAGTACAGTTGCTACAGTAGATAGTGCTGCGGCAAAAGAACAGCGATTGGAAAACGAAGTTATAAATGAGAAAATATCAAATTCTGCCAATCAAGTAAAAACGATGAAGGTGGACGAAGTTTTTGAAAATTTAATTGTAAGCCAACACGAAAAACTAGAGAAAAAAGCAACAACCCTGGAAATTAAACGTAAACCAGGCCAACAAGAAAAAACAAAGGAAGAAGACAAACTTATCGAGGACAAGAAAACAACCCCTATAGCTATTAAGAAAAATCCTACTGCAACAGAAATTGAAGAGTATGATAATAAGCCTACACCCATAGCGGTTAAACGTAAACCAGGAACTGTTTCTAAATCTGATAAAACTGTGGATGAGAAATGCGATGAAAAGGGTTTTCCAGTAGACATTAAACGTAAGCTTGCAAATGTGATTGATAGTAAAGAGAAAAAATACAGTTCTATAAAACCATCGGAAGAGACTACACCACCTAAAAATGCTGCTATAATACCTTCTAAAGTGTTGGCAGCTGAAATTATAATAGATAAGGAAATCTTAAGTTCAGATGAAAAGTTTGAATCTCCCGAAAAGAAAAGTCGCCCTGCTACACCCATAACAGTAAGAAGGCACCCTCGCACACCCAGCAGTTTGCCACAAACACCAACATCCATGTCAAATATGCTTAAAACACAAGCAGAACTTAGCAATCAGTCCCCCATATCTTCGCTACCAAAGGAAAAAGTAGCACAACATCAAGATAAAAGACCTAAGCCCATTGCTGTACGAAGAACTCCAAGGGCTATTATTAAGACGCCATCTGTTGTTAACACAACCTCTTTAGCGGAGGAAGCTATGGATGCCTGGCCTTCAATTAAAGAAACAAATACTGAAACAACGAAAGAAACGTTACATAAAGAGAGCCAGGAACCTATAAAGGAAGCAGGCATTACACCTTTGTCAGTTAGTGAAACAACTTGTGAACGTACCGAAGATATACGTTTGGTGTATGAAGAAACAAATGAGGAGGCTCCTGTCAAAGAATATTTACCAAAACCCCTAGAAGTCGAAGAAAATAAATCAGAAGTAGTAATGAACAAAGATGAAAGTCTTAAATCACAGACACCTGTTGGAAATAAAACTCCAAGACGTGTGGCTTTAAAAACTATATCCACGCCGAAGTCAAAAAAGAAATTATTAGATGAACAGTGATTTTATCTTTTTAAAGTGATTTAAGAGTAAGCCGTTTATAAAACTTTGAAAAAAATTTCATGTAATATTGATATCTAACCGCTGTAAAAATATCTGGCTATTTTGTCTTCTTTTTCATATGCTTTTAATGTAAAAATTTAAAATTGTTTTGCTTCTACTGAAGATTTTTAAAATTTGAGTTAATACAGTATCGTTGAAAAAATGTTATATAGAAATTGCTCTTTTGTTTAATAAAATTTATGAAATATTTGTCTATAATCAAAGGTTTCGGTTTTTTAATGAACTTAATTTCATTTCGCACTACTTACCGTGGAATGCAATATCTCCTTCTATTGTTAAGTTTGAATCTCGAGTTTACCTAGTTTAATTACAATTCAGTTCAGTTTTAGTTCATTTCTGGATCTGTAAAATTTTTGTTCGCTTCCAATGCACATAAATTATATTCATTTCAAAATTTAAGATTTATTTGATTTTTATTTATATTAAAAAAATTCATTTTATTTAACCATTATTGAAAAACATTTTATGTACTTAAATATGCACTTAATTATGACGCATACCACCACCCATGTTGGGTGGCTGAGATTGTTGCTGCTGCATTTGCTGTTGCTGTAGATGCTGCTGCAACTGCTGTTGTTGTAATTGAAATTGTTGTTGATGTAACTGTTGTTGTATTTGATGTTGCTGCAATTGCATTTGATGCAATTGTTGTTGCTGTTGAGTTAATTGTTGCGGTTGCTGCTGTTGTTGTTGCTGCTGTTGCTGCTGCTGCTGCTGGTTGCCAACTTGTGTTTGGGCTCCCGAATTGTTACTAACATTTTGCATTGACAGCTGAGACTGTTGCTGCTGCTGGCTTGGTAAATTTGTAAAATTTTGTTGGATAGTATTAGCTTGAAAATGCATCGTTTGAGGTGCCATTGTTGGCTGTAGGTTTGCTGATGCTGCTGCTGTTTGGTCAATTGGTTTTTCGATATGTTTATCCTCTATGTTTAGATGACTAATAAAGCGTAAACGCATTTGCAAAGCTGGTCTCAAACGTTTAATAATCGCTTCAGATTCATTTTTGATTATGTTACCAACATGTATGTATTTAATGTGATAAAGAAAATCGCATATGGGATCCATATATTCCAAGGGAACAGGGCCATGTTGTTTATCAACCACTTCCAACATTTCATATAAAAGTATAGCAATACCAGCTACAGCATTTGGTTTCTCCTGTTCTATGCGTTGTAAAAATGGGCCAAAAACGTGACACAAAAATACAAGTTGATGCTCAGTAACAACTCTTGGCTTAAGAGTTTCCTTGATGTATCTATAATCATGAAAAGTTTATATATTAAAAGAAAAATTTCTTCCTAATTAGAGCTCTATACTAACTTTGTCATTGTAGCCAATTTAAAACCACCCATATGATGAAATATTGAATGCGCCACAGCTAATACCACGGCAAACGTTTTCTCTACCATGGCTTCACGAACAAGTTTAAAATTAAACATTTCAAAGGCATTAAAGCGATAAGTCCAACGCAACATATTCGGTAAACTTAAAACTTCCTGTAATCTTTCATAGATACCACTCCAATAAGCCTCTGGCAATTCAGCCATAACTATGCCCACTGCATTTATATATGAATGTATTTCTTTTTGTGGTATTAAAGCATAACCCTTGACAATGACATCGATTATATTATTAGCCACTATTTGAGGAGCCACTGGTAAACTTAAGAGTTCAACACATGTGACATACATGGCATGGGCAGGAGCATTAGAAAACTCATTAAAGCGCCAATCGGTGTTAAAGAAAACATTTTTACCACTTATAGCTAAATAATTTAAATTAATGAAAAATTTGTTGAGAAAATGGAAATATTCTTACTCTCAGCTAAACGTTTTATTAGATTCATGTAATAGGCTAATTCTGGATTCCACAAAAGATCGGGACTTTGCAAAAATAATTTATATTGTTCGCTGACACACCAATTGGGGGGACGAATATCACAAAATGAACCAGTAACAGCACTAACCTAAAATTGATATTATACTTTTGTTTAAATGTACATATTTAGATTTCTCTAAAGTTAAAGTATAAAGCGAACTTCTAAACAAATATTTATCTACAAAAAATATTAAAAATAAAATTTATTGATATGTACTTGTGTAGTTAACGAAAAACTCTTGCAAATATTTTCGCTTGAAGTAATTTAAGATCACTTTTTTGCACAAAGTAAATATTGAACTTTTTTCTTGCCGCTATTAGCAACTTTTTCCGAATTTCCGCTAACTTTGCCATTTTTATCGAATTTTTGCTTTTTCTTATGGTCTTGGAAGGGTATCACGGACGCTGTGGCCGGTGCTTAGGAAGTCCGACTCGGGGTTGTTGCTGGGCAGGAGTAGGGTCTGCGTTAGGACCATGATAGGAATGATCACGGGCCACTGTATGATAGGCAGGATGGCGGTGAGGATAGGATCCGACTTGTCGGATATGTGCAGGTTGTGTGCTAGACCGAGTGCTGACCGCACGAAGGTCGAATTTGGTTGGTTAGGATTTCTCTCGGGGCTGGTCCGAAACCTTCTTTTCTATCTATCTTTTATTTCTGACTTGTTCTTTTGCTGTTTATTTCACCTACTTTCTATCTCTGTATAGCTTTCTCTAATTGAGGCGTCACAATGGACCATACTGGTATTTGGGTGAAGGTGTGAAGGAGACTTCACACCAGCCTTTCTACCTACCTACCTACCGATTTTAATTTAAGGGTTTGTTTCTAAGTTTGCAATTTTTCGCGAATTTTAGCCATGTTCGCGATAGAAGCGATTTTTTCGTGTGATTCTTAGCAGCTTTAACGATTTTTAATAAATATTGAAGTTTGGTATCATAACACAATCAGCAAACTTTTGCGAATTTCCGAAAATTTAGCCATTTTTATGAAATTTTTGCCATTTTTAGGGACTGTTAAAATTTATTGCAAATGTTAGCTATTTTTGCAAATTTCGCGTATGTGCAATTTTCGCTTAAATTTTTGTTGCTTTTTTTGGCTATCGCCGCCGTTATAAAGATAGTCCCATATATAAACCGTAGTCTGTATTTTACAGGTTACCATGAACACTGACGATTTATATGGGACGAAAATTGTAAGGGTGAATTTTTTAGAATAAATCCAGCTACCCTTTTTGAGAGCACAACATTTTTAAGAAACGAACAACGAATTGCATATTTTTAATAAAAACTTATTAGAGATGTGCTTTAAGAAACGATAAACAATCGACATCATTACTTTGCTGTAATAGAATACAAGTTTTGTTTTGAATTGATGAAGACGTCGATAAAAATTGATGTTGATATTAAGTTTATGACGATGGCGACGACGTTAAATGGAATAAGGGTGATTATAGGTATTATAACAGGCCATTGCATCATAGCCGGTGCTAACGTAATCTGACTTGTCGGATCTATGCAGGTTGTGTGAGGGTCCAGGGGCTGCAGAACAGCAGGCTGCGATGGCTGGGTAGTAGGTTCTTAGGAAAATTGGTCTATTTTGTTTAGTATGGTTGTTTTTCTTTTTGATCCGATATTCACCCCTATCGTGAATAATTTTTCCCTCGTAATTTTTTCACATATTTGCGATCTTGAAAGACTCGAATGAAAAATAGGTAATTCTAAGAAAAATAATAAGGTGAAAATAATTATCACGAGAAAAAATTCCCCTTATCGTGAAAAGTTGTTTCCCTCGTAATTTGTTCACGTTTTCCTTAGATTTTCTCACTTTATTTTTGCTAGGAAACGGAACATGTATGTAAGTAGTTCCTCCTATAAATAGAATATTAGGGGCTTGATCCGTTAATAAGGCACAAACCGATATATTGGTCAACAAAATGCAAAACAACAAGTCGATTGTCTGCGGATTTGTGAAGATTTCGAAAGATGTGGTGGCAGAATTTTGGAAAATATTTTACTACATAAAATTTAAAAGGTGGATAAAACTAACGTTGTAATCAAACTATCCCTCTCATAATAAATATTTTGCTTTAATATGTTAACTTTTCTTTAAAAAATTATGTACGTGTATATTTTTGAACAAAAGTTTCATTGATTTTAAATTTTTTTTAATCTTTCTTCTTTTTTTACATTCACTGGAACTGACAGCGTGAACAATTTTTCACATGAGATTCACGATTGCTTCCCCTTCGAGGGGAATGAAAATTACATGGGAACAAAAATTCCACTTGTTATTCACGATAGAAGTGATTATCTTGCATTATTTCTTATTTTCTTCTTAGTACTTTATCACTAACTAAGGCGGCGTCACAATATACCTTCGAGTCAGCCTTTCTACCTAACCTAAACCATCTTCACAAAATTAACTTTCCAATGAAACTGTGTTAGATGGTTAGATGGTTTCAGAGTCTATAACGCACATACATACATACACACGTAGGACGAAATATTTTTTGTATTATATATATATATACACACATAGTTTTTATTATAAGTTCAGTTTTCAACAAAAACTTACCAGCTTCTTCTTTAAGGAAGGACGATCTCGTAAAATACGCTCATAGAAATGCAATGTGTTGTATAAATAAGTAATGGGACGATCTAAAAACAAATCGATTATGTTACAACCGAAATTTATTTAAAATACTATGCAAAATTTTACCATGAAATTTGTATAACATACTCAAATGATCTAAAATGACCTCAAGTATTTGATGGACAGGCTGTATGGGCATTTCTATAAAACGATGTATTACAACATCCATTACAGGTAAAAATCTTAAACAAACGTTTGAAAAATACACAGGCAGCGGCGGATGTGAAGCAGATTCATCAGGAGCAAATTTTTCGGGATATTTTTGATGAAAAGATATATGTTTTTCATGGCTAAAATAAATGATAAGGAATGAAAAAATAAAGAGAATAATTTTTTCCGTTTTAAACAACTTACCAATTAATTTGTTTCCAATGATCTGGATTATTTTCTTTGCAAAATTCGGTAATACGATTTCTTAATTCAGAAGCTTTCAGCAATAATAGTTGGATGATTAAGAAACAAACTTGAGCTTCGCTACCCTCCAATGTACGCAAAGCCAAACACAAGACTACACGGTCTATGGTAACAACATTGTATTTCCAAATCATATTATTAATAGAATCTACACTTTTGTGTATAAATTCTTTGCCATTCGACGGAACCACTTCGCTTATTAAATAATCACAAAGCTTGCGCAAATTGGCTGATAAAGCTCGGGCACTAATACCTTCTAGGATTCTTTAAATTAAAAAATATTTTATATTTAATAAATGTTTACAAAACAAAAAATATTCCATGAAAAATTTACTTTATAAACGTTACTTCAATTTATTAATTGTTTTAAATAAAAGGGTTAATGTTTAATAACTATTGTACTTAAAATTGACTTACTTATATGCTACCGGATTTATATTATCAGTTTCCCATATCATTTTGTACAACAGACACAAGAATAAAGGACTTGTATTGGGTTTAATAAAATGATTAATTATATCATTCTCATTGGTCATGGAAGACCAGTTGCGATATTCTTCTTCTACAGATTTTTTCAGTAGCGTTTTGTTCTCTATCGGGTGATTATTCTGAGCAAAGAATTCCGCAAGTGCTGGTGGAAAGCATGCTAATGAATGTGATGCCCAAGCATGTGGTGTATTTTGCATTATAGTTGAAAGTAATTCTTTGCACCAATTCTGCATGTCTTCCCCACATCCAGTTATATGCATAGCACGAGCTAAGATTAAAATTAAAACACGATTAAGTTCCTCACTTTCTATAGAAGTCACTGAGGCTGGTGGCTTTTCATTAAAGTAACGTGAGAGTTGAGGTAGAATCTCTACCGAGCCCATGCCACTAATTAAACGCAAAGAAGTAGATTCGAAGCTACCGAAAAAAATAATTCCAATTTTTAGTTTATAATACTTAAAAAAGTTTTGTTTAACATACCATATATTTAACTGCATTTTGTTGGTTTGAGGCAAAGTTGTTAATGAATGTAAATTTGACAGTAATTGCAGTCTATAATGTGTTGGTATATGATGAATTTTAAAGGAAAACATTTCTAGTAAAATATGCAAAATACCCCAAGCTTGGTGTTTAAATACTGCTGGAAATAATTGCACTACAATAAAAGATTAATAAATGTTGGTTTAAGTAAACTTTTCTTCAAAACTCACACAAAAATCCTTTAATTCCTAATGATTCTATTTCAGTGTATACCAAAAGACGCGCATATGTCTCTATTAAAGCTGGCGTTGGAACGGAAGTTTTAGTTTGAGCCTGTTTTATCATTTGCGTAACAAATCTAAAATTCAAAAAAGATTAATGCACTTAAGTAAAAAATATAGTGAAATGTTTATGCACATTTACGTACCCATGAATCAATGACATTTTACTGTGAACTGTCAGACTATCTAGAACCACCATAGAGTATGGTATAGATTGTACGGGGGCTCCAGTAGAAGACTTTGCATTGCCATTTAAGGCCTCAACTAATATATTCATGGGTCTAGCAAAAAAATCTTGATTCGTGGAATAAGCATTGCATACTAAAACCAACCGAAAGTCATTACTCAAACTCATAGTCATCATTGTGGTGGGCAATACTAAATGCTGAAGAAAACTTAGAGAAAGAAAAAGTTGGGTTATGATTAAGAAATGAAAAATTCTGTCACTGCCGTCATAAAAAATAGAAAATTTGTATTAAAAAATGTTGCCAATAATTAATCCAGTTGCATTTTGTTCAACATTTTATATAAAAAAATGTTGGCCTTATATCTTTAACTCATTTCCTTGTAGCCGTAATGATGTTGAAAACATTTTCCGGATAGATAAAAACTAAAAACATGAAAAAATTTTGTTTACCAACATTTAGATTTCGACCGATGTGTATCTTTCTGTGGAAATTAATTTGGTGTCTATTAGTACTTTTTCCGTGTTTTGTAAATTGTGTAATATACGACTTTTATAATCCTTAATTAATTTTCATTAACTACTTTCAATTTCAATAACATTTTACCAATTGCTTACTTTGCAATTGGGAATCACCAAGTACTTCATGTTAATTGTAATCACTAATTATTAATTATATGTTATTTGTAATTAAAAATCAAAACTTACCACTTGCTTGTGGCATATGGGCAAATCCCAGAAACAGTCCACCAACCAAAAATTTTTAAAATTAATTTTTTGTTAAATGAATACTACATACATGACTAGATGTATAATTTCATTTTTATATTAAAAAATATGTATTTCGATGATCATTAATAGCACTTACAGCAGACTCATCAAAATATAAATTTCGTAAAAATGTAATTTGTTTTGTTAAAATAAATAAAATATAATAATAAAAAACTACTGGAAAAACTGTAGCGTGCGTTGTGAGGCGTGCGTCACAAAGGGTTCACAACATTTTTTGGCTGCCAATAAGTAATTTAAGAATTCTCTTATAGTCATCTTTCTTTTAGGAATTAGATTTTGTATACCTTATAATGCAAAATTCGCTAAAAATTAGGAATAAACACTTCAATCTTTGAAGTTACTTCCACTTTTTGGGCGTGCGTCACAAAACTTTGTGATCAATTATTTCGCAACAAATACTTGCGTTCGTCACTTACGATTTGCCCATATACCTGTCAAACAGCAATTACCAATTATGTAGTACATATAATAAGCAATTCCAAATTACACGTAATTGGTATTTAGGCCTGAAATTAAGGCCCCTATTGCGGTTCACAACTCAACTCAGTTGAGTTGTAATTTCTTGAATTTTGTATTATGGTTTACAACTTTGCTATATTGCGGTAACACAAACAAAAATTACAACTGATCACAACCAGTTGTCTTAATTACAACTCAACTGAGTGGAGTTGTGAACCGTAATAGGGGCCTTATTATAAAATGTAATTGGCAATGCCTAAGCCTGACTTGTACTTACTCATAATGATTTTTTAGAGCAATAGGTAGTGGTCGAGAGATATTCATGTTCTCATTTCTAGTTTTCTTCATCAAATGAATCCAAATGCAAATAGGTGCCATCTATACATTAGATATATTACATACAGTAAGCTTGAAATCATAAAATTTTAAAAGTAATTACTTGTCTTAAGGAAGATGACTTATTACAATCAGGCAATGGTAAAGGTTCCTGTTCAGGATACAATAAATCAAACAATTTGAACATGGGTAAAAAGTTAGCTATCTAAAAAAAAAACAAAAATGTATTTAATTATTCGGATATTTAAAAATAATTTAATAGATTTACTGGATTTTTTTGTATACTGCCAGATATAAATTGCAATAAAATCCACATTAAATGATCCCGACCTTTGCGTAATTCTTTTTTGGATAGCTATTAAATGAAAAAAATTAATTAAATACAATTGTTTACAATTTTAATTAATAACACCTACTTTCTCGTATAAAGCCAACACTATATGCGTAAAACTAACGAAATGAAATAGTAAAAAGTAGATTAATTGCGATGACAGATGCAACCATATCCATTCGTTCTGATCTTCAGGAACATTGAAACTACTGCCTGCAATATTTTCATTTGATTCTGTCATTTCCATGGCACTTATAATTAAATTAACCAACTGCTCTTCTAATGTATTACATCGCTGTTTTTGATGTTTTTGCAAATTTAACATTATTGAGATCATTTCTTTCGAATATGTCTGCTCCAGAACATATCGCAATAATTGAGGTTGTTCTTCCATTAATTCTGGCTCATAGGGTAGACTACCTTTAAAATGGAATTTTAATGTGTTAGGATCTAATTTCCATGAATTCATCATGTGATCTGCATAACCGAAATGTTCAACAATTGGCAGCATATGAGTATGGCCAATTATGGATACCATTTGGGCAGTTTGACGAAATTCTTCCACAACATCTGTCATTAACTTGTTTAGTTTCTACGATAAAAAATAAAGCTTAATTATAATAAAATAATTATTATATTTAAAAATTCTATCTCACCCAGTGATATGGAAAGGGTTTTATTATTTCGTTGGCTATAAAATAAGCTGGCAATAGACAGTTATTTCGATCGAATATATAGTGTATCGTATCTTCAAGGGCCAGCAATTGTGGTAAATAAGTTACATTAACATTGAGAGGAAATCGTTGAGCCTTATCCCGACATCCTTTCATTATTTCTCTTACACCCTTGTAGTCCACATGGTCTATCACCTTTTTTATTAGGCGAAAACTTTCAATCCAAAAATTCTTATTTTCATAGTTTAACTTTTCACACAAAAGTATCTTGTCACAGAGTAGTCTATAAAGAAAAGTATGTATGTTTTTCTATTAGAAAATATCGACTAACTTTTAAAATTTGTTATTTTAAATTTCAGTAAGTCTAGGTTCACAATATGAGTTTTCTTTCAGAAAGTCCGAAAGCGTGTCGCTGAACGTGATGAAATAAATCAATTTTTATTTAATTATGGTCAATATCTTATTTATTTAATTTAAAATTATCAAAAACTTTATTAAAATACAATAATCACGGCACAAAACGTGGACTTTTTGTAAACATAAACAAAACTGACATACACAGACACCTCTCACCTATAAACTCAGACTTTCTGATAGAAAACTTCCATAGGGTGAACCCAGACTAAGCTAGCCATGGGTCGTAATTGGCTTGCATATTTCTTAATATCAAATTTTAAAATCTGTACATGTGATATTTGGAAATATGTATGTACCAACTTTCAATCGAAATAAATGGCCGATTGTCATGATTTTAAATAGGGTTTTAATTGAACTTAACAAAACCTTTGCATAACAATTGGATTACATATTTACATCTTTAACCATTTATTGCATAGGAACATGATTTGGGCTTTCCACTAAAAGGGCTATGGCTTCTAGTTCCGGAACAATACTATTATAATTCTATAATTCTTGCCTGATTCTACAAAACGAATTTGATTCTTTTCAACTAACCAAATATTTGATATTGTGAACTTAAAACTTTTAAGCCCCATGACATCTTGCTTACTTTGCTGTTATCAAGTGAGATTCTGCCAATTTTCCAAGTGTAGACATCAATACTTTCAATTGATTAGTGTTTGTGGCCGAGGCAGCCTTCTCTAAGTATTGACGCACAACACCTTCTTTACTGTCCTGAGGAAGATTGCTGAATCCGTTCACTACAAAATTAATTTTTAGTTACAAAAAATATCGGCAAAAGTGCAGTTTACGGAAAAAAAATAAAAAAAAATTTGAACCCCTCTGAAATTAAAAACAAAATTAAAATTTAAGGGGGCTGAAGCCTGTGGGGCCCATGGATCCAAAAAACCGCCCCGCCAACTTAGTGGAATGTGTGGGTACTCAAATTAAAGGTAATTGTACAAGAAAAACGAAAATAATAAAATTTAGGGCGGTTGGGACTTTTGGGGCCCTCTGGGCCAAAAAAAGTGCCCCATCCACTCACATCTCTGTGTAGGTACTCAAATTAAAGGTAGTTTGCTCACGATTGTACACATTTTGTATTTTTTAATGCTTTATGCTAGATTTAAAAAAAAAGGTTTTAATTTTTTTTTTTAATTAGTAGCCTATTTCCGATGTGCTAAAGAATTCTTTTCTGCGTAGCAGGCCTTCGGCCCGGCGCAAGGATTTTCTCCTCTATGGTATAACAAACACCGGCTTCGCTAACTAAAGCTTCTCTGCACAGCAGGCCTTCGGCCGGGCGCAAGGATTTTCTCCTCTATGGTATAACAAAAACCGGCTTGCTAACTAAAGTAAGCTTCTACCCATAGATTTTCTGCTCTATGGTAAAACAAAGACCGGCTTCGCTAACTAAAGCTTCTGTGCATAGCCGGTATTCGGCTGGGCGCAAGGATTTTCTTCTCTATGGTATAACAAATACCGGCTTGGCTAACTAAAGCTCCTCTGCATAGCCGGCCTTTGGCCGGGCGCAAGGATTTTTTTCCTCTATGGTATAACAAACACCGGCTTCGCTAACTAAAGCTTTTCTGCACCTAAAAGATACTTAAATTAACATAGAGAGGAAAATAATATGCGAATACAAAATACATATTTGCAATCGTGAGCAAATTACCTTTAATTGAGTACCCACACATATCACTTAGTGGGCGGGTTAGTTTTTTGGGTACAGGGGGCTCCACGGTCCTCAGCCCCCTTAAATTTTAATTATGGTTTTTTTTTTATTTTGAATAGGGTGGCATATTTTTTTATATTTTTTTCGTACACCCCGTAAAGTCCACTTCAGCCAAAATTTCTAATTAAAACTTACCAATATCATTGCAGAACTTTGAGGCTTTATCTTGCTCACCCTCCGGCCGGTAAACAATTACGCTGAGAAATGCCTCTTCTATGTGTTCAACTTTCTGCGTTATATGTTAAATATTACCAAAATTAATTTTTTTGTTGTGCAAGTAGGTATAAACTTACCAAATAGTTATTAACATAATCTAATATTTGCACATCCATGTTTTCGAGAACCTTGCGCAAAAAAAATTAAGAATTGGACAGACCAGCAAAACAAAAAAATGCCGGTTAAACTTGTTTTTAATATTAAGCTGTCGAATTTTATAGCAAATGATAAACCAGAAATTATTAAAAAAATTACATTTATTTAAATTTTTTCACAATATACACCAAACAATTCCACTCTTCCTCTTCAAAAACAAAACTATTGACAAGTTATATTTACATTTGTATAGTGAACATTGCATGATGGAATAAGCGGGTGGCATAGTTACGGCACCAAATAAAACAAAAATGGAAATTATATCACCGTTTACGTCAAAAAATATTTTCAACAAAAATCAAAGCGTGTCGCTGAACGTGATGAAATAAATCAATTTTTATTTAATTATGGTCAATATCTTATTTATTTAATTTAAAATTATCAAGAACTTTATTAAAATACAATAATCACGGCACAAAACGTGGACTTTTTGTAAACATAAACAAAACTGACATAAACCTAGACAAACAATGCAAAGAGCAAAAAATTGTCATCTGGCGTAGTGCTGCCACCTTTTTATTTCGCCATGCTTGCTATTGTCCAAAAACAAATTCAAGAAACAGAGTTGCTTAAACTAAAAACTTACCAACACTATTTCATCTACTAAAACAAAGTAGTGAAACTTAAATTGCCGATTTACAGCACTTACATTTCGTTACATTTCTTAATTTAAAATTTGAAGTGAATGTTGAAAATTTTTCGTTTTTGTTAAAATTCGTAGTAGAATTTGCAGAAAAATTCTTTATTTTTGGATTTCAAATGAGTAAAATATGGCATAAACCTTTGCATACAAGAAAATTGGTAAAAAGAAATTCGTATATTTTAGATAGTATACGGGCCTGTTCTGAAAATCACGTGTTTTTGAAATCACAAGTGTGATTTTGTGGTGTTCCGAGAGTCATACCGTTTTTGTGTTTTGCTAGGTGTGCTTTCGGCAAATGAAGATCACACTAAAACACAAAAACACGGCACACGAAGCAATTTAATCGGGCATGTTCTACAAAACGAAATGAAATGGAATTGAAATCGAACGAGATTTTGATTTCAATTATTGACTGTAGTTTTTCGTTTTTTTAAGAGCTGTTCTTGTAAATAAAATTGGTATTGAAATTATGAAGTATATAAAAAGGAATATTTTTATGAATCTTCTTTGCATGCTCGTTTTCAAAATTTGTTCGGTTTTAAATCCACTTCATTTCGATTTACAGAACATACCCGAATATCTAATTATTTCAGTCAATACTAAACAAAACCCATCTATCAGGTCTGCTTACTTGTACAAAAACAAAAAAACGATTCTTTTTAGTTGTCAAAAATTTACTACCACATATACAAAGCAAAAAAAAAACGAGTATGTGTGGCATACCATATACGTATACATACATGCACATGTAAGCAAAATGTAAACAACTTTTAACAACTAAAAAGAACATAACAATGATCATCAGGCTTCTTGCGCAGACCTTTTCAATGGGCCTTGATACTAAACAAATCAGAACTATATGTTCAGTGCTGTAAAGCATTAATTTGAGTTTCACAATACTGGGGCCTTATTCTGGCAGTCGAGATCGAGTACTTTCTTTATTCGAAAGCAGTTTTTTTTAATTCTTTCAATCGATACTGAAGGAATCGAAATTATTTTTTCAGTATTGCGAAATTCAAATTAATGCTTTACAGCACTGAAAAAATAATTTCAATTCGTTTAGTATTGACAAGAAGAATGAAATAAAATTTCTTTCGAACCGAGAAAGTACTCGATCACGGCTGGCAGAATTAGGCCCCAGATATTAAGTGGAATTTGAGCCAGTTTTCTTTATTTTTTACAGTGGAAACGAATGTCTTTAATAAATAAAAGCATTTATTACCTACAACCTTTTCTGGTACATTTATTTGATATATGGCTGCAACCTTTACCTTTTCCCACAATATTTAAAATTCTGTATTCCAGCTTTTTAATCATACTAATGTTGCTGCCCATTATCTTCCCAATTATTATAATTATAAGCTACTATGCTGTAGTACAATATTTAGTCGAAAGGTAATTTTAAAAAATAATTACAAATTTTATATATAAATTCATATGATGACAATTAGATATTAATTTGGGTAAATTGTACAGGAGGCAAATTACGGCACTTGATATCGCTCGTAAGTACAATGCAGTTTAAATAGAAACTTCGATCGATATCGAATGCCATAAGTTGGCCATTGGACAATTGATATTTCAATCGATACTGAGTATAGTGGTTCGCCACCTTAATTTCTGAGTAAGATTTTGTATAACAATGTAAACATATTTCATTTAAATACATTTTTATTGAAAATTATTGCAATAAAAGAGGTTCTAGTAATCTGTAATAATTTCAATTAGTAACTAAAAAAAATGTATGTATATACATACTTATTTATAAAAGAAAAGAAAAATCTCAAATAATTGATATCTAATAATTTTATCCCTCTATAAAATGTTTACCGATTAAAATGTTCGGCTTTTTTCCAGCGCTTTGAATGTTGTTTATCCTAAAAATTTGGATATCATACATAATTTAATTTATCTTTTCAATTTCCAAATACAAAATGAAAAACATATTGAATTCCTAAATTTACATATGGAAAGATGGCGTTACATGACCACCGTTTTGGCTTCATGTGTAGACTATATGCGTTTGGCTTTAGCTGTAGCAATGAATTAAAAAAATTGTACTTTATTTAATAAATTGTATGCTTTTTTATTTCATCACTTGTGAATGTATGTTTCTTTGTTTCGTAATGTATAGTTTTAAATGTAGAAATTATAATTATATAATATAATACATGTAATAATTTTGTGTGTGTTTTATGGAAATTAATTAATAATTTAATACCGAGTTAAGAATTTGAAAAATGTTGATTTAAAAAGAAAAAGTATATATAAATATTCGGAAATAAAGATATATATTTTTCAATTAATATAAATAAATAAATTGTTCCATTATTTTGTATAAAATACCCTTTTACTTAAATTGCTGTTTGTTTTACATTTTATTAATTCCTACAACTTGAAAAAGAAAAGATAAAAACTGTTTTTGTTTTCTTTCTATACTGCTTAATTTCTTACACTGTTTTAATGTACACTTTTTTTTAAAAATAATAATATATTTGTGTATTTATATAAAAAAAATTAACACAAAAAAATATGTATTATTATGTTAGAAAATATTGGTTGTAGGTAAATATTAGTCCCCTGGTGGTCTGGCAGAGGGATCATCACGATCAATAGGTGGTGGTGAGGTCAGCACTTCAACATTTTGTGCTGGTGCTTGAGTGAGGTAGCCTGCTGTAGGATTGATACCTAAAATAAGCATAGCAAAAAAATATAAATATCTCTAAATTTAAAATAAACAATTAGATAGCAATACCTGTTAGATATCCCCTTATATTTGTATCGGTTATAAACAGATCATGTCGTTGATCTTTAAACTCAGCCCAAACAGGATGTTTGAGTAGAATTTGTGTAACACGGTCACCATAGTTGAGATTATGTGTCATGCCTTTGAGCGCAGCCACAATTTGTGCTTTAACAGCTGATGCATTGTCTACATAATCTAAACGACTATCTAGTAAGCCCAATAAAAATGGTATAAGGCCCACTTCCAGGGACTGACTTATTAAGGAATCCTGTAAAAGTTTATGAATATATTTTCTTTGTTTAATTAAAAATCTTTATTGCGATTTTTTTTTTCTAAAAATTTATTGTTGATTTTTTTCCAAAAATTTAGTTTCAGTATATTTTTTTAAGGTAATTTCATTATTTTCCCGATAAAATTGTACCACAATCTAAGTTTACAGAATACAATTTCACCAATTTGTTTTTGTTAACATTTTAAAATAAAAAAAAATAAAAGAATTTGAAGCGAATGAACAGCACTCCAAAATTAAAAATTACATTTTATTTAAAAAGACAAGGCAACAAAAATAACTTTGGCAGTTACAGTTACAATTATTTATATTTAATATTTTTGCACTCAAGTTTGTTGTTGTCACAAAGTATGAAACGTTATTGAGTTTTAAAAAATTTACACACTTATGTAGCTACAAACTTAAATAGATCTTCATAAATAAAGCAATAAAGAAAATAGGTTAGGTTTAGAAGGGTTATGTAAGGGCACACTTCCAGCTAAAGCTAAATCTCGATCGCTAAAATGCCTTAGAGAATACAAAATTTAAAAATTTTAGCGATGAAATTAAAAGCTAAAATTGCGGCGAATTAAATTTGTATGGCAAAGCCAAATTTAGCAATGCACGTTACAGTATTGCATTCGTAGCCAAAAATCGCTAAATCAACTTTTTAGACCACACGGCCACAGTACGGACCATTGTGAATCCCTTCAACATATAGAAAAAATAAAGAAAATAGAAAAAGAGAAAGGTAAAGAAAATAAGTATGAGGTGGACAGAGTCCAGAAAATAAGAAAGTTAGTAGGTACTACGAAGAACAAATTCCCTATCTACAGTCCGCTCAACAGAAGTAGTTCAGCCAGATTACATCCAGCGATGCACCCCAGTTCGTCGTGAAACCTATCTCCTAGCCACTTCTGCCTGAGACCCTGCATCCTAGGACAATGGCACAGTACATGCTCGATCGTCTCCAGCTCCTCTGAATCCTCGCACAATCTGCAGAAGCCCGGTATGGTGTCCCATCTGCCCGTAAAAGCCCCAACGGTGACCTGTCAAGAACCCTATAAGCGTTCTAAGAGCACCCCTGTCCAATCCCAGTAGAACCCTGGTTGCCCCCACGACCAATCTGCGCCATAGTGCCCTAGACACCCTGCAATCCGCTCTGTCCCTCCAGGATCGGTTAACATCGTCACGGAATTTCTCCCGTATCCCACCATAGTAGTAACATAGGGGAGGCTTTACCCCCTGTCCCTTACCACTAAGTCCAGATTCGAACCCTCTCTCGCGAGTTCGTCCGCCACCTCATTTCACTCAACCATGCAGTATACAGGTACCCAACACAGCCTTACGTTGAATGCCCCCTTGAGTTCCCTAAGAGCATTCCTACACCGGAGCGACCAGGCACGATCGCACCGTATAGTTCGTCAATGCCCTTAGTGCCGCCTGACTATCAACGTAAATTGTCACCACTGAACCGCCCACGATGATATCCAGTATCACCTCCGTCGCACTCCAGATCGCTAGGATCTCAGCCTGGAAGACACTGCACTCATCAGGGAGTCTGAATGACCATTTTACCTCGGTGCCCGCGATATATACACCGGCACCAGTGCCGGTTTCCATCTTGGATCCATCCGTAAATACTTCATACCCCTCAAACAGTTCATTGGACCCACGCCAGATTTCCCTATCCGGGAACTCCACTGGTGGTGTTCCCTGATCAAGCAGACAAACATCGTACAAAATTCTCGTGTGATCATCCCACCTAGGTCTAAATAAGGAAGACTCGTAGAGTCTAAGTAAGTTCCTAGCATCCACGCTCCTCAAATAATGCTCAATAGGGGACAGATATAGTAGGATGTCTAGCGCTGCCTGTGGAGTGCTTCTTCTCGCGCCCGTGATGCCAAGAGAAGCACTCCTTTGAACCTTGCTGAGCATCTTCCTATAACTATCCACTCTCAATGCACCCCACCAAACAGTGCATCCATAGGTAAGTATAGGCCTAACCACCGATGTGTAAATCCAGTTTACCATATCCGGCCTCAGACCCCAGTTCTTACCGATGGAGTTCCTGCATGTGTAGTAGGCATTGAGTCCCCTTCTCATCCTTTCCTGAGCATTTCCCTTCCAAGACAGTTTGCAGTCCAGAAATTTACCTAGATACTTTGCGCCGTCCGATAGAGGTAACTCGAAGCCATCTAACACTGGGCCCCCAAATCCCTCTATCCTGTACCTTCTGGTAAATAGTACCAGTTCCGTGTTCACAGGGTTAACACACAGCCCCCTGTCCCTTGCCCATGCCGAGAGTTCGCCTAGCATCACCTGCATAATTTCCCCGATCGTGGACAGAAATTTTCCCCTGACTAGCAGAACTATTTCGTCCGCATAGACAACAACTTTCCAAAACATGGAATCAAATGACCTGAGAATCCCGTTGACCACAAGCAACCACAGCAGAGGCGATAGAACTCCCCTTGTGGTGTCCCCCTGGTAACCCTCCTCCTTATCACATGATCCCCCAGGCTCGAGTTTAAAATCCTACTTCTAAGCATGCAGACTATCCACTCTACCAGTAAGTCCTTAACTCCCAACTCCTTCAACAAATCCCTAATCGCCGCAATCCTCATCTTATTAAAGGCTCCTTCTATATCCAGAAACGCGGCGAGAGTATATTCCTTATGCCTCACACCGTGCTCAATACAACCCACCACCTCATATAGCGCACTCTCAACAGATTTACGTTTAAGGTAGGCATGTTGAGCGTTGCTAATAAGGCGGGTTTCAATATAAATCCTGAGATAGAAATCTATAAGTCTCTCAAGAGCCTTGGGTATAAAAATCACCCTAACCTCTCTCCACCCCCTCGGTGGTGGAACCTTCTTCTGAGGTATTTCCTGAATAATTCACCAGCAGAAATGATGCTTCGTCCGGGATGTTGCAAAGCATGGCCGGGAAAACGCCATCCGGCCCCGGTGACTTATATGGGTCGAAAGAATTGACCGCCCACGCCAGCTTCTCCCTTGTGACCATTTACTCGACGCAAACGGAAGTATGATCCGATGTCATGGACATAACGTCCCACTGGCGGTCTTCCATACCTTCGGTTTCCCTGCACCCGGGAAAATGCGTCTCAAAAAGAAAGAAAATAAATGCAAATCAATTTAAAAACTGCACGGTCGGGAAGATCGATTTTCTAAAAGCTTTCACAAAATTTTTATTTTAAAAATTTATTATCAAATGTTTGATGGCGAGAAAATTTTTTACAAAAAGTATTTAAGACCATATTTACACTATGCAATTAACGCTGCAACTTTCGCATGCAACTTTTTGTTTGTTAGCAAGAGGTGGAGGGAAGAAAACGGGATTGAAAAACTTGAAAAAATGCTTGAAAAAGATTAAAATATAAATGTGAAGAGCAACTGCTTTAAAAGAAAATAGAAAAAACAACTCGGCATTAATTGCGTAGTCTAAATGCGGTATAAGTTAAGTAATTTAGCTCCAGCACAAGTTAATATCACAAATAAGCGATAAGTTTTTAAACTTGTTTAATGATCACTCTGGCCTTCATTATTTTCATATTCTACTGTTAAAATACCTTTTGTATACAAATAAGACTTACATGTTGGTACTTGAATAACCGACTTAGTGTTTCACAGGATTTTTCTATACAATCTCGATGATGTTCCATGCATTTCTTTAAAGGCATAATGCATTCCGTTTGGGAAACAGCACTTACACAAAACTAAAAATTAAATTTTTTACAAAATAAGGAAACTTTAAATAGGCTTTACAAATGAAAAATCGGTATACTTGCTAGAAAGTAAATAACTTTCCCTTTTTAAAATTCGTAAAAAGAAAAATCACTTATTAGCAAGCATAAGCATTTTTTATTTTGTTCAACTAACCTCTGATAATGATAACTGATGTAATACTGATAATGTATTCTTTGGTTGTACGGCCAGCAAGTTAAACAGTTTGGGTATGTGACCCAAAACAGGAATATCATCTGCCAAATTTGGCTGAGAACGTAAAAGTTCAACTAAAGCATTAGTCGATAAATCTAAAACATCTTTCTGGAAATTAAAATTAAACTAAAATTAAAAAAAATTTATTACTTAAAAAAAAAAGGTTTTTAAAAAATACCTCCAAAGAACTTTTGCTGATCTGTTCTACTACATAATCCAGAAGATCTGATAAAAATTGTTTGGGTTTTCGTAAGGTCCAGGCAGGATTTGCTACAAATAGACGCAAATAAACCCCGGCTACAACAACTTCATTTGATACAATATCCTTAAGGATTTCGGGGTCTTTCCACAAATATTTGGAGTTTAGTTTTTGAGCGCGATAGAAACTATATTAAATGTAATTTAGTTAAGATCAAATCATTGTTTAAAACAAAATTGTTTAATACCTTTCACACATTTCATTTACGGCATCACAAACAGTATTGCGGGTTTTATCATTCCAGATTAGTTCAGGATGTTCGTGAATAGATTCAAACAGTTGGACTGAAGTTTGAGGTGATTCTATCATGGCATCCACAAATAGAGCAGGTAAGAATTTTGAAATTGTTATACGTACCTAAAAAAGGTTACAACATTTTAATCAATAATCCCAAGCAAAGATACTAGATAATTATACCTTAGGACCACTTAAACGATCGGCAGTCATTTTGGCCATTATTTCAGCACACATTTCTCGTATCAAAGGATTGCGCGAGTTACAAAACATGTCTAGTAAATAGATAACTGCACCTTTCATTTGTGCCTCTTTGATCATTTCTTGGGCATTCATAAGACCCGATAAAGTTTCCAAAACCTTTTGTTGACTGGCTCTCAGATCAAAATCTTTAAGGGCCACCAAAAAGTTTCCCAACACCTCACAAGCGGCAATTTCGGTAACACAATCTTTGTTGCGAGAAACCAGAGCCACAACTTCCAAGGCCACCGTTTTAACAATAGTGTTCTGTAATGCAATGAAATAAAAAATAATATACCTTGTTTTTGGATTTTTATACCTACCTCAGCAAATAGATTGTTGGCCAAAAATCCAAAAATCATATCGAAATTACCAATGCATTGGATTTCTACCTCATGATTGGCTTTAATAACCGATATTAAAGCCTTAAGCACCATTATTATATGCTGCTCAACATTTGCATCATTAGCAAAATCATATTTATATTGACTTTGTACGTGCTTCTGTTCCATCATGGATTCCGACTCCAGTTTCTTACGTGACTTTGAGCGATTATATGCATTAAGCACTTCGTCGAAAGTACTGCCTGTTTTATGTTGCTTAAACTGCGGATGATTTGCTGCTAAAGTAGGCTTTAGAATACCATCACCTTTACGACCTAGTGTTGGGGAAACAGGCTCTGAATATGCTATAGTATTCGAATTTTTAACTTTTGACATATAGTGGTAGGCTTGCTTAAGATATTCCAATAAATCTAATGTAAATTGCTTAGGATTGACTATAGGAAATGTGGGCATATCGTTGTAAATACGTATAAAAACTCCACCAATTTGTAATTCATCTCTGTAAAGTGCAATTTAAAAGTTTACATAACAATTAAGATTTTAATTAATATTTAACTCACTTGTGTGCATCAAATTCGAATTGTGCTACCAACTCGTGAATTTCTGCTATATCTTCAAAGGTTTCCTTAACAGATGCTGAACGTTGCTGATCAAGGAAATCTAATAATTGAGCTCTAGTTCCATTATCCCATATTAAATAGGGATTACGGGTATTGGAGGTAAGAATTTTTAAAATCTAGAAATTAAAGTTTACAATATATAATATCCAGGAGAAACATTTTTGAAAAACGTTTTTATATATTTTTTTACTTGAAAGTCTATTTTCTCAAAATATTTTTTTTGTGGCACATGATGTTTAAACTAAACATTTCCTTCATATGTCTGTTTTAGATAAAAAAAAACTAACATTTATTATCAAATAACTTTAATCGTTTCTCTTAGAAATTTCGCATTGGTAATTTTTCACCAAAGAGTTTTCTATTTTCAACAAATTATGACATTATCGAAAAAAATTAATCTAAAGGGTGGTCCAACCTTAACGTCAAGTTTTTTGGCCAACTAAATTTCACATTTCTTTGTTTCAGTGTATGAAAAATTCAATAAAGACGAGGTACACAATTGAGCAGCGCTTTAAGGCTGTTGAAGCTTTTACGAAAATGGGCGTTCAAATCAAAATACATTTCGTGCACTTCGTGATATTTTTGGTCAGCATAATCAATCAATTGTGTCCACAATCGGTAGAATTTTGCTCAAATTTCAGCAAACCTGTTCTGTAGGAAATGTGAAAACACCATTTCCTTCATCGGGCCGAACTTCTTTGAAAATTAGGTCGGCCAAGCAGTTACCATAAATGGTGTTCGCTATCGTGAGATGATAACGGACTTATTGTGGCCGGAACCTGAACGATATGTGACTACAATAGAACATTGCCACTCAGCCAACGAAACAATGACTCTTTTGCGCGAGAAATTCAACGGCAGTGTTATCTTGAGTCGTGTCGATTTGTATTGGGAAATTTGAAAGAAAAAGTGTACGTCAGTAAGCCAAGAACAATTCAAAAGTTAAAGGATGAGATAATTTGGCACATTCACGACATTGATTGAGGTTTATGTCTCAGAGTCATTGAAAATATGGAGCATCGGATAGACGTATGACACCGAAGCCGTGACGAACATTTGGCCGATATTTTGTTTCACACATAATTGTCATAGATCCTTTCATAGTAATAAAAAATATTTAGATAATACTATGAACACTTTTTCCTTTTTTGTTTTATTTACAATTAACTTCGTGCGTTTTGTTTGGACCACCCTTTATTAAAAAATATTCAAAAAAGTTTGCATCGAAAATTTCATCAGAAAATTTTTTTTTGGGTTTCAGAAATTTTCTATGCCAATATTACTTTAGAAATTAAGCAACAAAACTTTCTTATTAATTGAACTTAATGCTTAATGTTGTTTTTTTAATTTTGTATGCGAACGTTCACGTTTCAAACAGGCATTTTAATTATTTTTATAAAAAATTGTCATTTATTCATTTAAATCAAGTTTGGCGCCACCGAAACGAATTTCAGTATCTACTTAGATGACACATTTTTACAAAGTGGCATTTATTAAGGAGATTTTTCCTCAAAATGTTGTTTTTGAAATATCTTTTCTAAATTTATATTAAAAAAATGTTATTTTGTAGAGGAGAAACAAATTAAAATTTTTAACACTTGTGCTAATGAAAAAATGTTTGTTGGCAACCAACAAAACAAGTTTTGGTATCGCTCAAGGCCCATCCAAGGTGAATTCAAACAGGTAAACTCATCTCGTCAGCCGTTCATCAGCTGTTTCCAAGGCGAATTAAAAAATTTGGTCAAACGTCAAAACATGATTTTGTTTTGAGAAGAAGTTGAATGAAAAGTGTTACAAATATTATTTTTATAATAAAAAAATTTCAAAACTGCGAATGATTGAAGTGAATTTATTAATTTCTTTTATAAAAAAGTGATAATTTTAATTTGCAATAAAAAAATTTTGACAACCAACCAGAAAACTTGGGCCCATCTATCAGGTCAGCTTACTTGTACAAAAACAAAAAACGATTCTTTTTAGTTATCAACAATTTACTACCACATATACAAAGCAAAAGAAAAAACGTGTATGTGTGGCATACCATAAACGAAAACAAACGTATACATGCACATGTAAGAAAAATGTAAACAACTTTTGACAACTAAAAAGAACATAAACAATAATCATCAGGCTTCTTGCGCAGACCTTTTCAATGGGCCTTGGTATCGCTATTAAAGTATTTTTTATTTCAGTGTCGGTATCATTATCGGTATTGAATTTTAAACGGTATTGGTATTAATAACGTTATTGGCTGTCAATCTTGATTTAAATATTATTTCAAGTATTTGATCAATAAATTTTCACTTAATATTTTAATCGAAACATTTTCACAAAATTTTAATTAAATAATCAAACTTCTAAAATCTTCAGTTTTTTTTTAAAGAAAATTGTCTAAGAAAATGTTTTAGCATGTTGAGGCTCTATGCTCCTTATAGGATCGATGGGAACATATATATATATATATATATTCTCGTCAAAAGTTGCACCTTGTGTCTATGTGGTTGTTGTTATGTTTTTGCAATTTTGCTTTTCGGCAAGAGTGCGTGCCACTTTTGACGTAAATACTTTTAATGAAAACTTTTTACAACATAGTAGTAAGGGTATTCATTTCAGTTTTTTTATATGTTGGAAAAATGGAAAAGTGGAAAAATGTAATTTTTGTTACAACAACCACAAGAAAAAAAATTCCACCAAAAGTTACATTTTTGTCAAGCTATAGCCAAGTGTAAAAAAGTCAGGATAAAAAGATGTAATTTTCCACTATAAACGTCAAACGAAATGATATTGCCATTCATAAAAAATTGCTAATTTTTAATACAAAGTTAGAAAAATTACATCTCTTTTTATAAACTCTTGAATTGTACAACTCTGATTTTAAAAATTATTTTTTATAGTTACAATATTTTAAACATAACTTCTTTCTCATTTAACTTTCAAAAAGAAAAAACCCATATTAAGAATGAGTTCAATAAAAAAAGTTATTAAAAAAGAATTAAAAAAAAGAAATGAAGTTAATGAAGTAAACATTTTTGCAACTTAATATTTTAAAGTTTATATTGTATTGTTTTCATGAAAATGTATCTTTACATACCCTTATTTTCGTAAATATTATCAATTTTAGTTAATGATGTGACAATTAAATAAATTAATTAATTCACTTTTTACACTTATTTGGCATATTGAAAATATAAATTACTTCCACGAATTATTTGGCAGATTTTTTTTGACAGTTTGTACTTTTTACAATAATGAAATAAAAAAAACCCCGTTCACGTCAATAAGAGTGTAATTTTTCTTTTTTCCATTTTTCCAACCAAAAAAACTTTGAAATGAATACCCTTAGTAAATATTCTCAAGAAAAAAATAACATTTACCTCACTATCCTTTTCTTTAGTTAGTTTATTTGAAATATATTTAGTTAGCAAGCGATCCAGCACTTGTTTAACCACCGTATTTTGAGCATCAGATGTTACCATATACTTTTGCCGCAACAGATCCAAAGCCTTAGCATTTTGATCGGGTGTGCCTGCTTCTGATTTCTCACTAGCCGTTGAATCTTGTTTGCTAACAACACTTGACGAGGTGCTTCCTTCCTGGCCAGAGGTTATAGCAAGCTGTTTACTTAAAGGATTTTGTGCATTTTGTGTATATGCTGTTTTGGGTTTAGGTGGTATCGAGGGCGCCTTTATACTTGCTGTTGCGGCACTGGCGGTTGGCGAATTATTTTCCGAAGATGTGACGGACTTTGTTTCAGGTGTCGAACGCAATTCCAGGCCATAGCCAGCTAAAGCTATACAGGCAAGTATGGCCATTTTAGACAAGGTATTGGCCTGTTGTTGTTGGTTGGTTTTATCACTAGCCTCAACGCCACTTTCATCAAGTGTATAATCGTATTCAAAGCAGAAAAGTAATAGGGACCAAAGTACTCCGTTGCAAGTTAAATTGCACTGCAATTCATAATTATTTGCGGCCAAGCTGGTTACCAAGCTGACGGACAGTGTGTGTTTAAAATAGACCACACGACATACATCGGACATAAGACGTGGTAAAGTTATAATCTTTTGTTTACATTTTTCAAAATTACAAGCAACTTCAAAACAACGCGTTACATTGGAAATAACCTGATAGTGTAAGGAATCTGGCTTAGAATCAGCACCCATTATTGATACACATCTATCATAGGCTTCTAGCAAGGCTTCAATACCCTCTTCTCTTCTCAACTCTTCGGCATTTAAAGCTGAGCAATGAACGGTATGATAGCAAAGTTCAGAAGCGGCGGTAAGCAGTTGTGTTTCTTTAGAAAACAAATCGTCATCTTTGGTCTCCAAACGGATAGTTTTTATAAGTTGAGGATAACCAGCATACTTATAAGGACGCAAAACTTTAAGAGAGAAAAACAATTTAGTAACAAAAATTGTTTCTTTTAAATAAACTTAAATTTAAAAACTAACCTTCTGAATAACGTTCGAATAGAATACTTTGTGTTCTCAATATTAAAACAATATTATTGGGATCGGGGCCTCCAGAACTCCATACATTACGCGAACACAAAAACTCATATGCTTGATTAACCTTTTCAAAAATTTCACGTCCATTGGGATTTTTATCTGGATGATACATCTGAGCTAATCGATAATAACTTTTACGTATCATCGATTCATCCGGCTTGGGATGTTTTGTCAAGTCTATACCCAAATCATTATAGGCTTGTTGGACAGTCATTTGAGGCGGTTTCTTTTCTACTTCCTTACGCCAGGCATCTAAAGTGTGTTTAAGTAGTTGTACTGGATCAGATATAGGCCAATTGGGAAACTTTTGAGTATCACAGAGATGTCTCAAATAATAAATATGGCAGAACAATTCATTTTCCAGTTGAGGATAACTTATAGCTGGTATGGCTAGATACGGATATCTAGAAATATTGTTAAATTAACAAATAATGACTTGTTGTGAAAAGTGAAAAAGCGGCTTTGTATATTGTAAAACACAATAAAATAAAACCGACATTTTTTTTTTGACAATCTCACCTGGCCATTGTATGACCTCGAAGGCGCGGAGTAAAATCTGCTATATGCGCTGCAATTTTCTCTATCAACAATCTCCTCATTTCCGAGCTCCATATTACTTCAGGTGTATCGAATTCACCCAAAAATATTTCAGCAAATTTTTCAGCACTATAGTTTTCCAAAAAGCAAACCATTGCTTCCGGCAACAGCTGACCTAAAATACTGCGATGCATTATACCAGACTGAGATGATTCATCGCTACGGAAGCCTTGTTTCATATGAGTCATTTTAAGAAATTTTGTAATCGGTAAAATATTGCTTCCACTATACATGAGCATAAAATAAAAAACACCCGTCAAATAGACTTTCGGCATCTCTGGATTATCTTGCATAACTTGACACAGCAACGTGGCGACACGTTCCAACAGGCCGGGGTCATGAGTCAAACACACTTGCACAATATGTGGTAAACAAATAAATTCAGAAAGTTTACGCGAAAGTTTAGGACCAGGTATTAAAACAGCTTGACCGTTTTGAGTGCGAGATGGAAAGAAACTTGTACATTTAATGAGTATGTCCAATATCATTGAAGATAGTTCTGTTTCATTGTATAAAGGCTGACCCTTGGCTATTAGGCACCATTTAAGTTGTGGTATTTGCTGCAATGAACGCCAACCATCCATACCAATAGCCCAACATCTGGTTTTTGGCGTTATAACACCTTTAGACCATAATTCCTTCAATTCGGAGTACGTTATTGGACCTTGCCGTTCGGGTTTTTGTCCATCTTTTTCGATGTTATAATACCAATCTTTTTCTTCGTATTGCTGCATATTAGGTCCAGCTTCAATAACATTAGTTTTGGTATTTGGCTGGGCTCGACCATGATGAAGGTGAGCCAATGTAATGAGATCCACTAGACACTGAACGTGATCAACCAACGGTCGACAATTGGATTTTTCCAAAACTAAACAAGATATTAGATTTATAAGAGCGTCTCTTAAAGAAGGAGAAAAACACTAAAAGAAATTTAAATTCAATATATTAAATCCAAAAATGGCAGAAACAGATGTTAAACTTACCCTATCACTTAATTGCAGGATGTAACCCATATCACCAAATTGTCCTATTTCCTTGTGATATCGTTTATATACTTTAGCCAAGGCTTGCAAAGATGTTACAGTCAATTGATCATCATTTACACGTTGTCGGCATAAAACACGGCGATATAAAGCATTAAACAATTCGACTCTAAATTTTAAAGTTAAATAGATAATGGATAGAATTCTATTATAATTTTAATGAACCTACGGATCTTTAACTAAATTTTGAGGCCAGTCATCTTTTTCCAAAATCAGGCGTATATAGTAATCACCTATTTGGATTTCATCAGCCAAACACTAGTTTATAAAATAAAATTATTATTAATTATTAGCATTAAATATTTACTTAGTTACCTGATATGTCACTTCAAATTCTTGATAATTCCAAGCAACAATCATATTACCGGCCAAATCACGATCATTTACAAATTGACGCAATTCATTTTCTAAACAAATGCGCAATTCTTCACGAGTCTGAGAAAAAAAAATAATTTTAAAATATTTTTAATTAAATAGATGATTTTCGCTTGCCTTATGATTCCATATTAAATTGGGTATACTATGATCTTTAGAGAAATTATAAAAGAAAAATGGAAGATTCACTATAGAATCAGAATTTTTCTTGCGTTGGCGTCTATTGCGTAGAACCACAGGTCTATTTTTTAAAGCCTGGGCAGCAGGATCTTGTTGTTCAATTAAATTCATACCCCAATGTTTAATGCCCTATTAAAAATTAAAAAATTTCCATTTTCAATATTGGTAAAATATTAAATATCTAATAGCCAACCTGTAAATGCTTTTCAATCACATTTTTACGTGTTTTATTGGAATGTTGTATGGCAAATTTTAAATTATCTCTAAAATTTAATTTATCTTCTTCAACATCAGTCTCAGGAACCGTATCTTCAGATTCTAGAAACATTAATAAGCCAGCAGGCTGTAACAAAAGTTTACAATAAAAACAAACACATGACAAAATATGACAAAACACTTACAAATATCCTCTTGAATAGTTCCATGGCTTCAACACTATCCGTTATCCACAGACCTATTAAATGTCTAGATAATTGACGATGTGTAGCTAAGGTTGGATCATTAGAAGGCGTATATAAAGCCACCAGCAAATGTCTACACAAAGCAGCCTCATCCAAGGCCAACGATTGCATTTGTTCGGCTACTTTTTGTTCTCCTTCCTCTATGATGGCTCTTAAAACTAAACCAGCTCCCTTAACAATGGCCAATGAGGGATGCTGGAAAAGTTTGTATAAGTAACGACCCCTTTCGGCTACCAATTCTAATAGTATATCAAATTGTTTGCCATCCGTAGTCTCTGAATAAGGCACACAAAGGGCAAATGTAAGAAAATCCAACATGGCAGATAAAACCAATGCTCCACTGCCATGACTAACATGATTGGTCCACATATTAAGTAAAGTTTCCAAAAATGATTTCGATGATAGTATAGAGGATTTATTTAATTGCTCTTGCTTTAAGTCGTGATCAGCATTTACCGAATGCATTAAGGAATTTACCATATCGATGGCAGAATAAGTAACGGCCAGATCTTTACGTCTTAATGCAGCTACAATTTTGGTGCCAATAATTTCCCGGAATCCTGGTAGATTTGTAAATGCAGCATATCCAGTTTTACTGGCTAGCAAACGTGTTAGACCATGAAATATAGCTTCTAGTTCGAGATTTGTTAACTGGGCTGTGGGATTGTCTACCTCTTTTTGAGCCAAGGCTTGTAGGGCGCTAAGAATAAGTTTTTCTTTATTTTCGGCAAAGAGGCTCTGAAAGAAAATAAATAACACGTAAATTGATATTCAAATGGCTGTTTTTCGTTGGTCCCATTCAGAAAGGCCCTAACGCAGAAATTTTGTGTATAACTTTATTTATTATGCTTAGAAAATTTTGCATCAAAAACTTATTTTCGAAAGAAATAATGTGAGGAACTTTCTACATGAGACCAACGACTTATACAAAATTTCTTAAACAAGGAATTTAGGAGAAAACAATTAAGGACCTTATTTAAAATCAGCAAAATTAAGTTTTTTCTTTTAATATAGTTTTTCCATAAATTCTGGTTAAAAAAAAAAAAAAAATGCTGTGTGTAAATTGTCTCAAAATATTTAATCTTTTTAGTATCCACTGAATATCAAAACTTTTAATACTTACATCTTGTGAAACACTATAATTTAAACCACTATGCGGTACATTGGCATTGAATCGCTCCAAAACTTCGTAACGTTTAGTTGAATTTTGAAAATTATTTATAACTAAACGTAAGAGATTGGCCTCAGTTTCTTCATCTACCATGCTACTAAGCGGTACATAACGTTTACCTCTAGGAGTATTTACAATGCGTATATGTACATCTTGATTTCCGCTTGAACGTACAGCATCTAACAATGTGGCCAATAAAGAATCACGATCATTAGTTGTATAGGTGCGTACTACGCCATTTTTATATTCAATACAAAACTTTTGTAAACTGTCTTTATCGCGTATTAACGCAAAAACATCCGACAGTGGACGGAGCGTGCAAACACTATATGTCTGAGGATCACGTTCCAAAAGTGTAGTCTCTGTTAGGCAGAGAATACGTTTAACTGGATCAGGATGACGGGTGGTGTGCTTTTGTACAGTAAATTCAGTCATAGAGGTTTGAAATTGATCGCCACTAAAAAAAATGTTTTTTTATTCATTAAGATAAATGAAGAATGTTTAAAAATACTCACCTGAATTTACCAAATCGTTGTCTTTCAAATTGTTCCAATGTTATTTGTGATTTCAAAATTTTTATATCAATGCCCAAAAATTGTGTTGATTTTTGTGCAATATTCTGCACTATTTCGTGATGATTTAGAGCTTTGAATAAATGTAAACGACTGAAGCCACCATAGGCCATAACAATGCCACCTTCATAGTCCGAAATCCCTGCTTAATTCACATTTCAAGAAAAACATAAGATGAAACATGTGTCAAATAAGTGGGTTAGAAAAGCTAGATTAAAAGCAAACATTATTAGGTTACTGTGCTTGTTAGTATGCTGTTCCAATTAAAATTTTTATCGTTGAGAGTAAAATAACCAATTAATTTTGCCTTTTTACTTTAAAATTCTGTCGTTGAGTTTAAAATAATTAAAAAGCCATGTATATTTTCTTTAAAAAAATAAAACGATCTTTAAAAAATGTTGTTAAATTTTCCTTATACAAACCGTTTTTTTTTTATAAAACCAAATTGTTATTTCTCGTATCATTAACCATTAAATGCGAATTATCATACTATAAAAATACTTATTGCACAAGTTTTTTTTGATAAAATAAGGAATAAATACTAACCAATGCGAATTTAATTATGAAAAAAATGAATTTTTTTTATTAGTAAACAATTGGCTTGCCAAATAAATGAATCTTTTCTCATTGTTGTAATTGCTTATACCTATATGGGTTTAACAACTCTTAAAGAAACTATACCTAGATATTTTTAAATAGGACAATTTTGATTATCTATTGCGACTTAATATGGACAATAGGTTAAATTATGGTCCTTTTTCCACTTTTTAAGAGCAAACGATTATGTTTCATGTTAGTATTAATATTTCTTCAAAATTGCTACTTAAATTTAATTTTTTTAGTGTAATCATTATAAAGAAACTACCCAAAAAGCACAGTTTGGAAGTCAGGGTGTATACCCTTTAAACTTTTAAGGTTCATAATTTTAAGTTTACGTAAAAAATTTGACACATTTTCAATATCAGGCCAATCATTGGCATTTCCTAATAAAAACTCACAAGGATTGAGAGTATTTACTTCAAATAAATTTTACCACATTTAAATATGTGATACAATTTATAGAACATACTTATTTTTCAATTAAATCAATATCTATCTGTTCCCACTTTTACTATTACCATAGGCCAAAACAAATTTAAAAAATTAATAATTATGTATTGATAAACCATTACATTGATAAAAAAAAAGTGCATAATGACTTAATATAACGTCGGATTAATATGCAAACCTGTTAACACCGTTTTAGCACATTTTACGGGAGAGACAAAAAACTATTTATATTTTATATTTGCAGCTTGAGAGGAAAACCAAAAATATACCTAGTCGGTTTTACGCACTTTAAAACTCAAATTGACGAAAAATTAAATGCTGGTCGACGAGGAAGGCGTATCTTTCTCTACCACACGGCATCAAAATCTCAATTTACTTATTATAAAGTGGGTTTAGCAGGTTTGCATATTAAGCCGACAATTTGGTATAGTATGTATATACAATGTGGATGTGTGTTGTAAGCGTAGGATTACTTATTTAAATTTTTTACTTTTAAGTAAACAACACTAAAATTTCGCACTGATGTACTGTATTACTACTATTTATATCAATTTAGAAAACAAAACAATTTAGTGGGAATTTCGATCGATATCGAATGCGGCAATTTGTCAACAGGTTTTGTGATGAAAATAAATCGTTCTTAAAAGTTGTGACAAATTTTGAAAGATTTAAGAAGCAATTTCTAAACTATAGTCTGTGAACTCTATTTTTTTTTTTTTTTTTAATATACTGTTCACTTAACACGTACATATAACATAAAACTGACAAAAATAAGGGTAAAATCAAGGCCCATCTATCAGGTCTGCTTACTTGTACAAAAACAAAAAACGATTCTTTTTAGTTGTCAAAAATTTACTACCACATATACAAAGCAAAGGGGAAAAACGTGTACGTGTGGCATACCTTAAACTTAAACAAACGTATCCATGCACATGTATGCAAAATGTAAACAACTTTTGACAACTAAAAAGAACATAAACAATGATCATCAGGCTTCTTGCGCAGACCTTTTCAATGGGCCTTGGGTAAAATTTACTATAAATATATATTTTTTTTTGACTCAAAACGAAATTTTTGGTTTTAATTTGTCTCGTTTTCGAAATCGATTTTCACCACATGCAGAATAAAAGTAACCCTACGTTTCCACATGCAAGTAATTACATACTTGCAACAAGTGTATGCGTATTATCAACGAAAAATCGAGGAAACAGCCGATTGGCTGAAAGTACAAACATTTTGTGAATGTTAGTGCAAAAATTGTGAGTGTATTAAGTTTTTCGAACTTGTACTTGCATGTGAAAACGGGGGTAATTTATACAGCGTAATTTATGAATATGATCCAAAAGCTCTTAAACATTAAAAGTGTAATACCTATTATGCCTTCAATATCCTTGTACATATAACTTGCTAATATTTCATTGGTAGTTGGATCCAATTGATCTAATGAGCATGGTGTTACTTCTAACATAGTAGGTAAACTAATACCGGACCAGTGATATTTATAGGCGGAAAAACGCTAAAAATGAAATTTAAAAAAATTTTGTATTAATAAATAAAATGACGCAACAAATACATAAACATCAATAAATTTTTAATGAATGAATTGTATTTGTAAATTTCAACCATAACAACTACAACAGTGATAATTATAAAAAATATGTACATACTTGAGAATTCTTAGGTTTATCAGCAAATTCTTTATAGTATTTTAAAATGGATGTTAAGATGTCATTACGATATTCAGAGCTTAATTTAATTGAATCTATTTTTTTGTCTTTTTTGACAGTCAAAACAAATTCATTGGGTATCTGAAAATAATGTGAACATAATTATAAATTAAATTAAATTAACGCCAATATTGTAATTTTTTTTTTACACACATTTGAAGTTTTTGTTGGGGCTGCAGATACAATATCGGAATAAGACCATCTATTGGTTAAATCCAATTTATCAGGATTATAGGTTGATACACCTACATTGCCTATTGCTAAGATACGTTTGTATTTTCCTTTCCAGGAATGCTTTGTCACCAAAAAACATTCCAAATCTATGCTCTCCTTAGGAGGCACCATTTTGAATGCCTTCTTATAATAAAATCAAAATCAATATGTAGGTATTAAGCAAAAAAAAATATGTTGCTATCATTCGCTTTAAAGTTTAATAATCTGTAACAAAGAAAAATAAACAAACAAAAATATTAATTAATCATTTTGATAAAAAGATCCAACAAATAAAATACATGAAAATAAAAATGACCACTGTTTGACTCATCAATATTATAAACATTATCTTCACAGTAACTTTACATTTAAAAGAAATAAATCAAAACACTTATAACGTCAACATTTTTTCTTTAGATGTCTTGATTTTGAAATTTCTATAGAATTTTAACCATTCGTGTACTATAATCAACGCTTTTATTGTTATGAAGCTGTGTCTAAAATTGTTAATGGAGTCTCAATTTGAACTTCATTATTAAGTTTGGAAAAAGGGGAGTAAACGTCATATATACGATTTTTTCTTTTTGCCTTCGTTGCACTGAAAATACAGCGGCCACTTCTACCTAGTTTTGTTTAATATTCAAAAAGTTTCTTTAGTGCATACTTTTTATTGAAAGAGCATTATATTTTTAATTATTTAATCGTATTTTTAATAATTCTTTATATTTATTTTCTGTATAAATTTCATCTAAATGGATTTTTTGCAAAAAAATATACAGCTAACACACAACAATTCTTTTTTCGTCAGTTGTCAATTATGAGATGACATTTCATTATTTATGTGAAGATGACAACAAACCAAAGTAAATAGCAATGCGAATTTACTAGATTTAGTGCCGGTTCACACACGTCAAGTTTGACTCGTCAAGTCATGGGTTTTTAGGAGAGAGGGGAAAAGAAATGGCATTCTCTTTTCCCTTCTCTCTTAAAAGCTCAAGACTTGACTTGACTTACTAGTAAATTTACTAGAATTTACTAGTAAATTCGCCTTTGTTAAATGGGATTTCAGAATTTATGAAATTTTCCCAGTAGAAACCAAGGCGAATTCATGTACACACTATGCAATGCATTAACGCAATCTGGTAAATTACAGTGTATTGTATCGTTTATATTCGTGTTTAAAATCTCATTTCGGAATGCAATCGAGATTCCATTAACATAAAAAATATGACACACGATTCAGAATAAAAAATGAAAAAAAAACATAATTAAAATTTTAGGGGGCTGAGGCCCGTGGGACCCCCTGGACCCAAAAAAAACTGCCTCGCCCACTTAGTGATATATGTGGGTACTCAAATTAAAGGTAATTTGCTCACGATTGAAAATATGTATTTTGTTTTTGTATTCGCATATTATTTTCCTCTCTAGGTTAATTTAAGTATCTTTTATGGGCAGAAAAGCTTAAGTTAGCGAAGCCGGTGTTTGTTATACCATAGAGGAGAAAATATTTGCGCCCGGCCGAAGTCCGGCTATGCAGAGAACTTAAGCGTAATAGAGAAATATGTATCCGCTACTACATACATATATGTTTACTATTAAACTTTATAAATTTAGAAGAGAGCTATAAATACTGTCTTTTAGTAATAATAAAATTACCATGCAAAGTAACTCTAAAAAAGATATTGAAATTTAAGGTTGAACAATTTTAAGGAATCTTTCTGCATGCTGATAAACTGAGAAAAAAATGTACGAGCTATTCTTTAAATAGATTATTCTCTACAAAAAAAATGTGTTGCGTATTTTTTCGCAATACCAGGGATTGGACATATATTTGATAAAGTTCAAATAAGCCACACAAATGGCTTTGCAAACACGTCAACATTTTACGTTTGTAGTAATGTAGAACCATTTGAAGCATGTTTGCAGAAATATTTAATGTTTTGCAGACATGTTGGATATTTTATTTATTTATTATTTTATTCATTCATTTATAATACATATAGCCTTCAGCTAAGATCCCACTATCGGCTCAAATAGCACAATCTGTGACGATTTTTATCATGCTACATATATCCCACTATCGTCGCACATTGTGACAATTTTTTTCGGTTCATATCGGCCAGAACTCAATTGTGACAATAATCGGTACAATGCGGTCACACTATCGTGCTATAATAAAAAATGTATTCAATTTTATTCAAACTTTCTGTACTTGTTCTTTTTTTTGTAATTGTTGTTTTGTAAATAGATGTTTGTTTACAAAGCAGGGATGGCAACATCGATACAACTGCAATGTTTTGGTGAAAGCGAATTCTTTTCTTTCGTTTAACAGAACACATGTACTATTTAGCATTTTAAAACATAAATATTAGATAAAACAAATGCAATTTTGGTACAATAAAGCTCAAAAAAGTAAAATTTTAGTAGGGCGCGGTGAAATTTAAAAATTTCGTTTGCCATCTCTTGTATCGGCGCTGATTGGCGACTGTGATCGGCGCACAAGTGGCCGATAAAAATCGGTACATATTAAAAAATGATTGCCTCCACATTGTGCAAAAGTGTGTTCACATTATCGGCGCATCAAGGTTAATTTTGATTGTCCACAGTCAGCACAATTTCGGCACAGATTGTCGCATATTAAAAAATGTTGACCGTTCACACTATCGGCTCATAAAATGCGGCAAAAATTGGTACATTGCGCCGATAGTGGGATCTTAGCTTTAGACCAATTGAATTCGTATTATATCTTGTAAACCTATATATTTACTATGAGTATTTAACAATAAAAAAAATAAAAACTAAGCATAACACCTTCAAGCATACCAGCGACTCCCTCATCACCGATTACAACTAACGAACATTTAAAATTATTATAAGAGGTAAAATATGAACCCAGTCGATTAGTATCTTATTAGTTTGCATGTTATAAAAAGGTTCAAGCTTTCTTTTAAAGGTTGAAATTGCCATTTTTTATTCTTTTCTTTTTCTCTTTGATTCGCTGTTAATAACATTGTTGTTGTTTTGAACCGAAAAAAGTTGAAACCGATTGCTGCGTGTGATTATATTGGCATCTTTATACCATGTTCACATGTACAGCAATATTCGTGTTTCGCTCTCTTATTCCTGTTTCGCGCCCCAAACATGATTGAAACGACTTGTTTCCCAATACAAAATTTTGAGAGGGAAACAGGTCGTTTCATTTTGAAACAGGCTGCGAAACAGGAAAAATGTACTATCATCTCCAATTTTGATAACAGTTATCGGAAGTTTATCTGAACTAGCTCTCAAAAAAAAATCAAAACAAAGAAAAAAACAAAATAAAAGTCAAGGCGAATTCATACAAGGTGGTCTTATTTTGAAAACGTTTACAGCACTATAAAGTATTTTAACGTTGTATCAAAAATTATACAATACTGAAGTAAACGATTTAAACAAATATTTCATATTCTTTTTTATTTTAAATTGTTTGTTTTAAAATGTAAAAAATTTTTAATTTCACAATTTTAAGCCAAAATTAAAAAATTTAGTAAATATTCCCCAGAACCACATGAACGATATATAATTTTGACACAAGGTTAGTAATCAGCTGTTGCTTACGTAGCAAGATAAGGTCGCCTGGTGTAAATTCGCCTTGATAAAAATTGATGTTTAATAAAATAGTGATAATAATAACATACATAATATTAATAAAAGTATTAAATAATATATTTTTAAGTTTTATTTACGTTTTTATCTATTTTAAAAAGAATCACAACAACAACACAAAAAAAACAATCTAGTTTCAGAGAGCGAAACAAGTGGATTATATCGTCGATTCTAAAGCCCATAAATTCGACACACATTGGGAATCGTTCCGCCCGATATCCCACCTATCACCATTGCCAAAAGTTTTGGAATCGTTTGTTTTACCATCCCTGAAGAAATATTATTGTATATGATATTCGCCATATTATTTCCATTTTGTCCTATATTATGCAATAAGTAGCACAATGATTTCATTTATTCAATAAAAAGGTGAACATAACTTATAGGAATAACATAAACAGCATTGTACAATGTTGCCAACACATTTCACTTTCAAAAGTCTTTTAATTGTTCCCAATATATTGTGTCACCTTCTAATATCACATACACATTGGCAATATAATTGTACAATACGTAAAATTGAACAATTTCATTGCAATTGTATGAGCCGCTTTACTTCACCGGCTTTGAACTTGATTCAATCAGCAGACCGTGTCAGTGCACCATGGTTGCAGCCTTCGATTTATCTAAGGCATTTTATACGGTTCATATTTCTATAGACACGTTGCGAACCAGCTCTTGACGAGTACGGACGTGTATCAGTGCATAAGAAAAATAAAAAAAAAAAAATAAATTCGAAGTGAAAAAAAAAATATTTGTAATAGGTGAAAAAAAAAAAAAATATTTGTTATACATCCATAATTGAAAAAAGAACAATAACTAGTGTGCCCGAAGAGATTTGTGAATGAGCCTCACAAATACTCCCAATAAGGAGAGTAGGCCCAGCACAAATAGCAGAAATGCGTATATTGTGGTAAGCTCCCCGAGCGTGAGCAATGAAAACATTCGATACCCAGAATTAAATAAAAATTATTTAAGTGCGAAAATTGCCAGCGCAACTGGTTTTCCATATAGCAATTTAAGTGCAAGTGTGCCCAACCTGAGCAAGTGTGTTGATCCGACCGTAAATATGGTTCAAAGTGTGAAGTCGTGTGAACACAGGAATAATAACGAAAAACCTGGAACATCTCGATCTGCATTAATAAATACAGGAGCTGTGCCAAAAAGTACTAAAGTGCAAACAGGCATGGACAGATATATTACAATAACTAAGAGAAAGGCTAGCCCTAGGTCCACCCAACAGGAGCGCATGGCCAAACAATACAAAAGCTCTAACGTAGTCTCTTTGCCAACAAATGGTAACAGATTCTCTGTACTATCCATACCTGACGATGAAGAAGCAGAATCAGCTAATGGAACAGCCACTAAAGAAGTTAAACCGCCACCCATCTATCTGCGGGAGCAAACATCAAATAGCATAGTCAACATGTTGACTCAACTTGTAGGTAAGAATAATTTCTACGTCGTTTCTATACGACGCGGGCAAATTCAAGAGACCAAAATTCAAGCCAGTACAGAAACGAATTTTCGTATTATATCAAGACACCTGGACGCAGAAAAGAAAAGTTACTATACATATCAATTAAAAAGTGCTAAGGGATTGATTATTGTCATAAAAGGCATAGATAGTTCTGTTCCTACAGAGGAAATAAAAACTGCCGTAGAGCTAGAGGGGTATGAGGTAAAATCTGTTCATAACATTTTGAACAGAAATAAAGTTCCTCAACCAATGCACCGCATTGAAATATCGTTTGATTCATCGGTTCTCAAAACCAAAAATTCAGTTCATCCCATATACAACTTGCGCTACCTACTCAACAGAAGAATAACTGTTGAGGAGCCATTAAAACGAAAGGGCCCCTCCCAATGCACAAACTGTCAGGAATATGGGCATACAAAATCATATTGTAAATTGCCTCACGTATGTGTGGTTTGTGGCGACGCTCATAAAACCGCCGAATGTAATCGTTCTAAAGCTGACCCGAATGTTAAGAAATGCAGCAACTGTGGCGAAAATCACACGGCAAACTATAGGGGTTGTAAAGTCTTTTTGCATTTAAAAAAACCTGCTTTTGTTCAAAAATATACTCACTCCCAATATGGTCCGTCATATGAGCCCAGCCAAGCCGCTGGCTCTATTGCTAGTACCACACAAGCAAATAAACAAAATCAATCATATGCCCAAATCTTAAAAGGAAACCCTAATGCGAAAAATCCCCCGAGTACTTCCACCACAAAGCAACCTCCATACGCTAATGTTCATAGGGAAGGTCTACAAATGCTTTCTGGAAATATGCCTACCTCAATAGAAAATTTAATTCAAACTAAGAATAACTTCATGGCCACTATGCAGAACATGTTTCAGGAAATGATGCGAAACCAGAACATGCTCCTGCAAGTTCTACTCAACAAAAAATGAACCAGCTAAAAATATGTTTCTGGAATGCAAACGGGTTATCCCAACATAAACACGAAGTTACAAACTTTCTTCATAGGCATGAAATCGACGTACTTCTTGTCTCTGAAACACACTTTACTCATAAAAACTGCTTTAGGGTAAATGGATACCTTACATATGACACAAAACATCCCAGCGGACGAGCTTGTGGTGGCACAGCCATAATTGTGCACAAACACATCAGACACTTACCATTGCCAGAGTTCGAAGAAGATTGTATCCAGGCCACATCTTTAAATCTTACTGATTTCAAACTAACGTTAACATCCGTTTATTGTCCCCCGAGGCACAAAATTGTATACGATAAATTTCTCAACTTCTTCTCCACATTGGGTCAGAAATTCATTGCTGCCGGCGACTACAACGCTAAACATACATATTGGGGCTCCAGACTTATTAGTCCTAGAGGTAATCAGCTATACAATACCGTAACTGCAAATAATTTTGATGTGGTATCGAGTGGTGAGCCTACCTATTGGCCAACCGACTTCAATAAGCTACCAGACCTTATTGACTTTGCTGTAATCAAAAACATCAAGCGCGATCAGGTACTAGTTAGTTCCTCCTATGATCTTTCGTCTGATCATTCACCTTCAATCCTCATTTTAAAAGGTAACTCCGACGCCACAGCTGCAAACTTTGTTTCCTATCCAAACAGAAACACAAATTGGTTAAAGTATAAAATGTATGTGAGCTCTCACCTATCACAGTGCATTCCCCTAAAAAATTCATCTGACATCCAAATAGCTGTCGACCGATTTACTGAAGTCTTGGATACTGCAGCAAGAAATGCAACCCCAATCAAGCGGACAATTAAACGTGCTCATTTCAATACATCGGCGGATATTGAGACCCTTATCAGAGAAAAAAGGAAGTTAAGAAGACAATGGCAAAACAGTCGTTCCCCAACCACTAAGGCCCAACTTCAATTATGCCTGACAACTCTTCGCAACAAATTGAGACAGAACCACGAGTCTGCAATAGAAGGCTATCTAAACAGCCTAGATGCCACAAAAAACTCTAATTATAGCTTATGGAAGGCTGTACGGCATATGAAATGCCCTATAACCCAAGAATCTCCATTAAGACTGGAAAACCGCACTTGGGCCAAAAACACAGATGAAAAATTAAACGCTTTCGCGGGTCACCTTGAGAAAGTTTTCACGCCACATGATACACATACTTGTTCCAGTCGTCCAATCATTCCTAATAAGGTAAACCATCCATTAAAATTTAACATAACTCAAGTAAAATCTGCAATAGAAAAAGTGAATATAAGAAAATCTCCCGGACCTGACCGCATCACAGGGTCAATGATAAGAAACTTACCATCGACTGCTTCCAGAATCTTGCTGCTCATTTTTAACGCTATATTAAGAGTCGGATACTTCCCATCCTCATGGAAGAGGTCTATAATTGTTATGATTCCCAAGCCAGGAAAAGATGCTAGCCAGGTTGCGTCGTACAGACCGATAAGCTTATTATCAATTCTATCGAAGCTTTTCGAAAAAATATTCATTTTAAGTATAACTCCTCATCTAAATGAACACGACATCATCCCGGATCACCAGTTCGGATTCAGAGCGAAACATGGTACAATAGAACAAGTGCATAGAATTGTCACCCTTATTAGATCGGCGTTTGAGAAAAAGCAATACTGCTCAGCCCTGTTTATAGACATTTCCCAAGCATTTGACAAAGTTTGGCATGATGGGCTACTCATCAAAATTACACGAATGCTTCCTCAAAACACTCACAAGCTTCTGGAGAGCTATCTAACAGGCAGAACATTCATAGTAAGGTCGCAAGATAAATACTCCCCCCTCAAGAAAATTACTGCTGGTGTCCCCCAAGGCAGCATATTAGGACCGCTTCTATATATAATATACACAGCGGATATGCCAACAAACCTGAGCACGCACACCTCTACATTTGCAGACGACACAGCATTTATTAGTGTTAACCATGACCCAAAAGTCGCATCGCAAAACCTGCAGTCCCACATCAATGAATTAGAGGCATGGCTAGAAAAATGGAGAATAAAGGTTAACCCGGCTAAATGTGCTCACTTAACTTTCACGCTCAGAAGACAAACGTGCCCAGCAGTAAAAATAAATAACATCACTGTTCCGGTAGAAAACCATGTTAAGTACTTGGGAATTCATATAGATAGACGCTTGACCTGGTCTCGTCATATTGAAGCGAAAATAACGGCTATGAAACTTAAAGCAGCTCAACTACATTGGCTTCTCGGTGGAAACTCAAACTTGTCTTTAGACAACAAAATTCTTTTATACAAGTCCATCATAAAACCAATATGGACATATGGCATCCAATTATGGGGTACTGCATGCGCATCTAACATCCAAAAGCTTCAAAGAAGACAGTCTAGAATATTACGACAAATTGTCTGCGCCCCATGGTATATACGTAATGATATTATCCACAGAGATCTCAACGTCCCCACTATCCAGGAGGAAATTAAAAAATATTCAGTAAGCTACATCGATAAACTAATGGCCCACCCTAACTACCTCGCTCGGGGTCTGCTTCAGTTCGAAGGTCACCAGAGGCTAAAAAGAACCGATACTTTGAGCCTAACTAGAAGACAGTTTTAAAATTTGAATACAGCAGTTAGTGGTTACACTGGTAACAACTAATAAACAACAAGTAGAATTAAGACTTGAATACATATTGTAAATTTCGATAAGAAAGATTCAATAATAAAAATAAAAATTTAAATAAATAAAACTTCAAAAAAAAAAAAAAAACATTCTATACTGAATAGTGACATCATGTACTCCACCCTACCTAGCGATATAAAACACTGGATTATCAATTTCTCTTTTGCAAACAAGCGTTTGTTGAATTAAGACTCCACAAAATAATGAAGGGCGTGCCTCAGGGGGAGTATCTTTTTTATTTATTTGGCGAATTAAGCCAATGAAACTAGCATTTCTTGCTGGATATTATAAAATAAAAATTTAGCATTAAATTTTTCTTAAGACATTTAAGAGGTTATTTTTGAAGCCAAAATGATCTGTGAAAACAATATACATACGTATAAAAATTGTTAATTTCGAAGCTCATTCTGCGGATAGGATCAATATTTGCATAGTTAGACCGAAAGTATTGAAGTTTAAGGGGAATATACTTTCTGGAAGGAATTGACACCAATGCTCTTTACTCTTCATCTTATAAAGCTTTCTGCTCCTCCTCAAGATGTCTCAATTGTGTCGTATTCTGGCGTGAAAAATAATGACATAAGTGCCAGGATGTACCGCTACATGGCCACCATTGCTGATAATCTGCAGGAACGTAAGCAAATCTATCAACATCAGACGACAGCGTCTCTTTTCACATCTTGAGCCAAGAAAGTAGGGATGGATCACAACAGAAATATTAAAGGCAACCATATTATTACGGTGCAGAGCCCGCAGATCCTAGGGTAAGTTTTTGGTAGTCTCCTACACTTTTCATCGCACCCCACCTACATCAATCAGGAAGTGAAAGTACGGAAAGTTCAAGAGTTGACGTGTGTTAACCGGCACAAAATTTGGCAGCTCCTCAGCAGTTTATCGATAACTTTTAGAATATGCATCTACTACTTTTCTGTTGCAACCAAGCGACACAATGTATTAGTGGTTGTTTTTGTTGTGTTTCCCTTGCAAAATATGCAAATTTACTAAATTGTTTACAAAGAAAGTACAATTGAAATACAAAAAACTTAAAAAAATGCAAAAATATGAAAAATTGGAAAAAATTGGTGAAGGTACTTATGGTACTGTATTTAAAGGACGTAACCGAGAAACTATGGAAATAGTTGCACTCAAGCGGGTGCGTTTAGATGAAGATGACGAAGGTGTGCCATCTTCAGCCCTACGTGAAATATGCTTGCTAAAAGTAAATAATTCCTTGTAACTTAAAAAATGTTCAACAGCTTATTATAAACGTTGTTTATTTAACCTAATTTCTCTCAGGAACTGAAACACAAAAATATTGTAAGATTATATGATGTTTTACACTCGGAGAAGAAATTAACGTTGGTTTTTGAGCACTGTGATCAGGATTTAAAGAAATACTTTGATAGTCTAAATGGAGAAATCGATATGCAAGTATGTCGTAGTTTTATGTTGCAGTTATTAAGAGGTTTGGCATTTTGTCATAGTCGCAATGTCTTGCACAGAGATTTGAAGCCACAAAATTTATTGATCAATAAAAATGGAGAACTCAAATTGGCTGATTTTGGTATGCAGTGCATTGTTAATTTTATGTAAAAATCTCATTTTAATTATTGTTTTCAAGGTTTGGCTAGAGCTTTCGGCATACCTGTAAAATGTTATTCCGCTGAAGTGGTGACTTTGTGGTACCGTCCGCCCGATGTTTTGTTTGGGGCGAAATTGTACACTACTAGTATAGATATGTGGTCTGCTGGATGTATCTTCGCGGAATTGGCAGATGCCGGTAGACCATTGTTTCCTGGATCGGATGTTTTAGATCAATTAATGAAAATATTTAGAGTTTTGGGTACACCTTCTGAAGATTCCTGGCCTGGTGTTACCCACTTGTCTGATTATGTAGCATTGCCGCGTAAGTTCACCTGAAGACAATAGCTATAAAATTTATAAATAAAAAACATGTTATTTTAGACTTTCCCGCTATTTCATCTTGGAGTCAAATAGTACCACGCCTTAATTCCAAGGGCCGCGATTTGCTGCAAAAACTTTTAATATGTCGGCCCAATCAACGTATTAGCGCCGAACAAGCTATGCAGCATCCATATTTTACTGATGGCCATTAGATAAATTATGGTTAAAAAGAATTCCAACAACTTGCATTAATTTGGTTTTAGTTACGTGTCTGTTTAAGTCAAACGGAATTCTCCTGGTACCAACAACAAATGTTTTTAATTTTCTGTTAATAGATATTCTGATCTGTCTTTAATTCTTTAAGCAAAATACCCTTTTTTAATTTTAGTTTATAATTGATTAAGACTTAAAATGTAAATTAATGATATTAGTAATTTATGTTTATTTAAAAATTTAAGAACAATATCTTGAAATACATATTATGCATGTAAGTTAAAAAATAATATTTTTAAATGTTTGTACCAATGTATACAAACAGTATACTTTGGTTTGTACTATAAAAAATGGTACAAAAATTTATAAAAAAAAATTTATCGTAGAGAACGGGCAGTTACATCAAGTTTAGTTATTATTACTTACAGTTATAACAGTCAAAAACATATTCACCCCTATCGTGAATAAAAATTCCTTGGGAGTTTTTTTCCTTTTCCCATTTTTACAATTGATTTAACATAAGAAAAATGGAAAAAGGGAAAAAACTCCCAAGGAATTTTTATTCGCGATAGGGGTGATTGTTACCTGGAAGTTAAAGGAATATGTAGTTAGTTTTAGTGAAATTTTTAGTATGTTTTTTATATGTATGTATCAGGGGTGTTCAGGAATAATAAGATTTCTGTAAAAAAAATAATTGTATGCCAAATATTATACAAATATTACTCTATTAAACAGAATTTTATAAAAAAAATTATAAAAATTAAATTTAAAGTGTATTAAAAATAACTTCCAAGTCTTGCGTTTTCGATTTCCAGAACACCCCTGTTTATAAAAAATATGTAATTTAACTCAACTTGTGTGTTTTCCAGTTGCTAAAGATTCTAAATTTATAAACGAAATCTCTTGATTATTTATTCTAACAACTATGCGAATAATAATAATCTACAACGTTTATAACTAAAGAACGGCTGGACCGATTTCGATGATTCCAATTCGGAATGGTCTCTGACCAAGTAAGAAGAATAGCATCGTAAACTCTGCATTTGACGATGCTATGATCTTTAGCAAAGTTGTTGAGCATGAGCCGGCGAAGGTTTATAATTGATATGACCAATTTCTGACAGGTGGCGCCATTGAAAATGACTCGAAATGAGTTAAATCATAAACTGTGCATTTGATCATGCTATGATCTTTAGCACAGCTGTTGAGCATAACCATACAAAGGTTTTTAGGTTGGTATGACCAATTTCCGATAGGCGGCACCATTGAAAATTACTCAAAATAAATTATATCATTTGATCATGCTATGGTCTTTAGTAAAGTTGTTGCGCATAAGCCGGCAAAGGTTTCTATGTTGGTATGAACAATTTCCGACAAGATGTGCCATTGAAAATTAATCCAATCGTAAGCTATGCAATTGCTCATGCTTTGATCTGTAGTTTTGCATGAGACGACGGAGATTTTTCTTAAAATTTGGAATGCAGACACTGTAGTATCTAAAGGATCTTTAAGATATTGGGATTTCCAACAATTAGGGCGTAAAAAGGGTAAAAGCTCCCTCTACCCGTGTCTTCTTTATTAATTATCCGATGATAGTTTCAAGTCTTGAAGGAACTTAAGGCTATAAATTTCAACATTTACGGCGTAAAATAAAGCAAAAAGGGTAAAAGCACCCCCTCCTATACCTTTTAAATTAATTAATTGATTCTTTTGAAAAGTTTATGTATTTTTTTAAAAAAATTTTTCTTCGGGATTTTACTTCGGCTATGCAATATTAGACGATAAGTCGCTAAAAAATGTATAAAAAACGTTATCGAAGCTACCTTTTTGGATGGTAAATTGGTTATCTCTGTTTGATTTTCATTCTTCAGGATAAAAAATACATCACTTTTTTATGTTTAACTTTTGAAATGTAACGGACAGAAATAAATAAACAAATAGCTATTGTTTTTTTTTCATTGCCGATCATGGTATACAGCGTTTTATTCCTCTTTCTTTCACTCGAAATTAGGTTTATGGCAAAACAACGTTTGCCGGGACAGCTAGTAATTCATAATAAGCCCACACAAGACGATTTGTATAGCTGTTTAAAGGCCGTTTCGGAAAGAAAATCAGTTTCTTTTTTAAAAAATATTTCCGTTTGATTTGTAAAAATTAGTAAATTTTTTGTTGAGATCTGTTTTTATAAAAATGTTTATAAATCTACATACATATGTATTTAATTTTAACGTTAATAGTCAATATTTTTTTTTAAAGCCGCCTTCGAAGTTAGAAACTACCGCCGCTCTAATTTTTGCTAGCGCAGTTCTCTACTTATATGTCAAAATAAACTTTGCCTCCCCAATTTTAATCTAAAAAATGTAAACATAACAAATAGATTGTGCGCAGTTATTTCCACAGAATACAGTTATTTCATTACATTTTTTTTTTATTAATTTAATTCAAAAACTAAAGCCGGCCAAAATAAAATTTTTAGTATACACTCGTATTTGCCTACATACATACACTAAACTACACAACCACCAACATTTATAAATATTACGTTTAATTAACCAAATAAAAGCAAATCAAGTATAAAAGTGTCACTAGTGATTACCTATATGCTTGTAGTAATTTAAATGCGTTATTGAAAAACATAATTCTGATTAAATTATTTGTCTCAAAGTTGTAAATATTTGTGCTGTACACGTTTTAAAAGTAAGGTTCAGAAAATGGCTTGGGGTTTTGTAACTTGTGGTCCCAACGAAGCATTGGTGGTATCAGGTAATCGACATTTTGTTTCCCAACCAGGATAAAGTGTATGTTAGTAAAAAGCAAGAATATTTAATTTAAAAAATTTTTTCTTAATGATATCAGCTTTATGACGTCATGTTTATTAACTAATCGATTTTTTCCTCACAAGACAATTTTAATTAGAGATGATAAAGTGATGAGAGATGAGATATCATAAAATAAGTTTACGAAGTGTCACTTTTCAGCGCCGTTCATTGAAAACTTAATAGAAATTATTGAAATTAAATAAATTTATACATTTTTTCAATGTTTCTAGAGTGAAAAATAAGCAATATTTTTTGAAAGGGTTTTGGCTAGATTTTTTTATTTACATTATAAAAATTCTGTATGGTTTAATTGGTAACGTAAGTTGGTATCAAAGCTGTAACGGTATTTTAACTTATAACAATTTTTGGGATCTATGAATGAGTTTTGATGTAAAAATTTTAGCATAAATTAAATAAAATTTCAGTTTATTTGCGTTCATTTATGAACTTGAGTGGATTAGGTTTATATTTGGACCGGAGGTTGGTCCCTTGACAAATCAATCCACTTAAAAAAAACAAGAAATGCTCGAAACATGAACATTCATGCATACTTTAATGTTTTCTTATAATTTGCATTAATTATGGTCGAGTTTCGACCACTAGGAAAACACAAGTATGTAGATATAAATGTACATACCCAGTGATGTTAACTTTTATTTTTTCATTACCTTACGATCCTTTAAAAATTACCGTTTTTGAGAAGAAATTACCATACGCAAAGATTTCAATTAATACTTAAATGTTCTGTTTCCAAATGACAGGCGATTGATTGTTTCATTCGTTAGCAGCACAAAAGGCCATTATTTATAAACAATTAATTTAAATTTTAAATGTGTTTTAAGAAAAATCTGAATGAAAATTTTTGTCTTAAAATAAATTTTTAACCATTTTAAAATTATTTTTTTTTTATGAATAAGGTAAAATAATTTTGAATCTGACCCGTACTTAAAATATTTTGAAAATTATAATTAAATTGATAACATTACGGCTATTTCATATGTTTAAGAATTGTTGATTTTTAAACAAACAAAAAGTTAAATAAAAAATTAATTATGTACAAGAGTGATTTAATTTTTCTTGTTTTGCACTAACTAAAAAATTTATAGAAACATTCACCCTAATCGTGGTTGGCGTATTTAAAATACGCCTACGACTGTTTGGTAATAGATTAAAGCAAATAAGTTCACCTTCTCTTTAATCTATTACGAAACAATCGCAGGCGTATTTTAAATACGCCAACCACGATAAGGGTGATTATGTTGTTAATTTTTTTGTTATTTTTGTTATCTGTCTAGGTATTTATTAATTGAAAATCACCTCTTAAAAGTTAAAACATAAAACCCTACATACATATGTAAGTAAGCATATTTATACCAAAATCCAAATTTCTTTAAATTACCGTATTTTAAATAACATTACCTTGCTACCTTTTGCGGCCCAAAATTACCCTAAAAAAGGGTAATTACCGTACGGTTAACATCACTGTACATACCTATGAATAAATAAATTTGTGGTGAAAACATAAATATTTAAATTAAAAACCTATTGTGGCTACTTATAATTAGCATTAGCAATGGACAAAATATATCAATACATACATATGTACATATGTACATACATACATATATCGCTGGCTTAATATAAAAAAAGACGCAACTCGAATTTTTTTAAATAGCTTTTATTGTTTATTTTGGTAGCTAATGCCACATGTATCTTGATTTAAAATTTTTACGGGGCTGTAGTATTTTTTGGATACTACATTAAATATATTTTATTAAAAATTGCATTAAAACTCTTTTATCTAAAATTTTAGTAATTTTTTTTTAAGTTTTTCTTCTTCCACTGTAAGCAAACAAAAAAAAATCGAGTTAGGCATTGTTTATATTAAACCATCGATATGATTGTATCAAAATACCGATATTTAAGAAAAATATTCGGTGTAGGTATATCGCTGATATTTCAGATACCGAAATGTCGATACATTGATATTTATTTGCGAATGTGAAATTCATTATTTTTAGATGCTCATCAATGAAAACACTTTATAAAGTATATTTATTCGCATTGGCTGTGGATATTTTACAAAAGTGTTTTATATTATTACGAATTTTCCGATTTAGGTAATTAACGCTGATTTTAAACTTCCGGTAGATGAATTTTTTGATCAATTTCAAATCTGGGGCATAATTCTGGCAGTCGTGATCGAGTACTTCCTCGATTCGAAAGCAATTTTATTTCAGTCGATACTTAACGAATCGAAATTATTTTTTCAGGATTGTGAAACTAAAATTAATGCTTTATAACACTAAAAAAATTATTCCGATTCGTTCAGTATTGACTGAAATAATTAAATAATAAATTGCTTTCGAATCGAGAAATTACTCGATCACGACTGCCAGAATCAGGCCCCTGATATGTATAAGTATGTAATTTTCCCAAAATTTTTGTACGTATTCAGCAATTTTTTTTTAAATATACACAATTTTTCTTGATTAGTGGCAATTTTTTCTAATTTGAATTTGTTTCCCAAAATATTGGTTCTGAACTTTTGGTTTAAGCTCATTGCTTACGTTACTTTCAGGATGTTGCTATATGAAACCTTTATTGGTGCCCGGCGGTCGTGCTTTTGTTTGGCCATCCATACAACAAGTTCAAAGGTAATAAATCGGGCCTGTTCTGGAAATCACGTGATTTCAAATCACTTACTTTTAAAAATCAAACATGGAATTTGGTGATGTTCTGAACATCATACCGTTTTTGTGTTTCTCTGTGTGCTTTCGGCAATTGAAAATCACACCGAAACACACAAAAACGGAACACCAAAATATTACACATGTAATTTTAAAAGGCACATGTGATTTGAATTAAAGTGATTTTCCGAACAGGCCTAAATAATTAATATTCAATAAATTTTCATTAGTATGTATTTATTATTTTATTTTCTCGTCTTAGAATTTCTTTGAACACTATGACTTTACAAGTTGAAAGTCCTTGTGTGTATACCAGCCAAGGTGTACCTATATCGGTTACGGGTATTGCCCAAGTAAAGATCCAGGGACAAAACGAAGATATGTTGTTGACGGCATGTGAACAATTTTTGGGTAAGCCCGAATCAGAAATCCGTCATATTGCATTAGTGACATTAGAGGGTCATCAAAGAGCCATAATGGGCTCAATGACTGTCGAAGAGATCTACAAAGATCGTAAGAAATTTAGCAAACAAGTGTTTGAAGTAGCTTCATCCGATTTGGCAAATATGGGTATAACAGTTGTCTCCTACACCATCAAAGATATACGCGACGAAGAGGTGAGTGTAAGAATCGTCTAATAAATTAAAAACCATTTTCTGTTTGAATTGATATTTTTCGTTTATTTTTTAATTATGTTTTACTAACCACAGGGAGAAGCAAAGGTATGAAATAAATAATGCATTTAAATATTTATGTTGTCTAGTGTTTGTTGTCTTTAATGATTTAATGGGGGAATTTGTTTTGTTCTCCATTGTTTAAACATAAATTGTGTAACTAACTAAAGTATTGATTTGTGTTAATTTTTAGGGATATCTTAAATCTTTGGGTATGGCTCGTACGGCAGAGGTTAAGCGTGATGCACGAATTGGTGAGGCTGAAGCACGCTGTGAAGCCACAATTAAGGAAGCCATTGCCGAAGAACAACGTATGGCATCACGTTTCCTTAATGATACCGAAATTGCAAAAGCCCAACGTGACTTTGAAATTAAAAAAGCCGCTTACGATGTTGAGGTACAAACAAAAAAAGCTGAAGCTGAAATGGCTTATGAATTACAAGCTGCTAAAACGAAACAGCGCATTAAGGAGGAACAAATGCAAGTAAAGGTCATTGAACGTACCCAAGAGATTGCGGTACAGCAACAGGAAATCCAAAGACGTGAAAAAGAATTGGAAGCGACCATAAGACGACCAGCCGAGGCTGAAAAATATCGGTTGGAAAAAATAGCCGAAGCCAATAAAATGCGCATTGTTATGGAAGCTGAAGCTGAAGCAGAATCGGTAAGATTAAAAAAAATTCGACAAAGTACAACTAAAGTTGTATGTATTTAACAAGTTTTATCTGTACAATTAAAAGCAGTCAAATATGGGCATTTCCAGCGAAAAGCTACTTTATAGCTTGAAAAATAAATCTGTATTAGTCCAAAGTTTACTAAAAAAGGTTTTATACAAAACATCTTGCTCAATTCGCAGTCTTATTCAGTTTTGTAATGCAAGTCGAAATCCACTTCCGTTTTTTTAACGTCACGCCAGCGCAGATTTTTGCTTATATCTGCAAATCCTTAGCTTCGATTACTGTAATTTTTTTTCTGAATACAGTGCTACTTCATTACTTGGTATATATATAACCCCTTTTTACAAATTTGACTTCTTCATTTATTTTTTTTACAATTTGTGTTACAAATATCACGACTCGTCAAAATGGAAATGCCCATAATAAAGATTTTTTGCCTATAACTCGTTCATTTATTAACCGACTTTTATTATCACCGATAATTATTATTACTACCAGTATTCTACTAAGTTTATTTAATGTGAAAGCAAACAAATAAAGTTCATAGATTATAAGAAGACTTCACAAAGTTAAGGTTTATGGGTAAATATTTTAGGCAGTCGTTGTTTCTCAGCTATTAGTGGACCGATTTGGCTGAATTTCCGGATTATATTTGATATAACTTTATAAAATCCATCATATCTGAAGTATTAGGAAAACTTATTTCAATTAACACACAGACGGCCATCGTTAAATCAACTTTGCTACCCGAAAGAACCCAGAATAGATTTATAGGGTCTAAGGTCAATACGGTAGAAATTAAAAACGGATTGAGAAACTAAAACTAAAACTTTTCAACCCGTGGTGAAAGGTATAAATATTAAAATTTTATGCGAAAATTATAAAATAATTCCCTAAGAAAGTAATTCGATTTTTAAATATCAATCATCAAACTACGCTTTTTAATAGGCAATTAATTATCTTAGCTCGTAAATCCATAAACTAGTTTATGCATGCAAACAAAATTAAAATTATTTCATAATCTCTTTCACTACGATAAAGATAAAGAAAATCCAAGGTTATAGCCAAGAATTTCAAAATTTTAGATTTTGACGTTGTAAAGCCCACTTTTTGAAAAAAACTGTTTTTTTTTTGCAGATTACTGTTAACTTTACTCTCTTAGGCCCGTTTTCACCACTTACCGATAGGTAAATGTAGACTTTAACCGGCATTATAAAAAGTGTTCCATTATTAAAACTTTACTTTAACCTAAAGTGAGCGATAAAGTAAATTAAGGTGCATCCTACCTGTTAGGTTAAAGTAAAGTTGTAATAACGGAACACTTTTTATACGGCCGATAAAATCCTACCTTGAGGTATCGGTAAGTTGTGAAAACGGGCCTTACACTGTTTAAACATCAAATTAATCAAAATTATCCACCTTAACGACGTCAAAATGCGATACAAATAGTCTGCCAGTGGAAGAACGTTGTAAGCCACTAACAAAATAATACAAACGAAATGGTTTTGCAACGTGAAATAACGTTTTAAAAGCCATCGCGATTGTGGATATAAATTAAATGTGTTTCCGCTATAAATTATAAAACTAAAGTTATAACCTATAAATTTGCATGTAATTTATTTATTTAATCATTCATAATACATATAGCCTTAGGCCAATTTAATTCGTATTTCTTGATATTTTGCATAAAAGTTTGTGTTTACATTATTTTTATTATTTCAACACATTGGAAGCCTTAAAGGCCAATTATACATGTATTGTTAGATTAATATCTATGTTATATATGTATGTATGAACAAAATTTTGACTATAAAATAGAATTATGTTGAGATACAATGTAACTTAAAACTACTTTATATGAATAAAAATATAAAAGTACTACATAAGTGGCTCCCCAATCACACAAAACCGCAAAAAAATTTTAAATAACCATAAAACTTCCATAAATCCTGTATACCAGAGATCAAATCACGTAAAAAAAATAAGAAAGAATAATCATTCAGACCTAATCAAAAGCATTTTTCTATAAGTGAGGTAGGAGTATGAAAACATTCGTAGATTAGGTGGTAAATTGTTCCAAACACGACAGACTCATATCTTGAATGAATGTTCATAAATTGAAAGATGTATTCGAGGTATCTCAAGTTTTATATTACGCGTTGAGTGAATAAATTTAAATTCATCGACAAGAAAAATAGGCTGTCTTAATTTCATGAGTTTGTAAAAATATAGTAAAATACGTAAATGTAGAAATTCATTAAATTCGCAACCCAAAAATTCAGGGACAAGCTCAGTCACTCGATCATGATCACGAATACGAACATTAAATATATAACGAACAACTTTTTTTTTGATAATCTTGAAAAAAATTAATAATCCTGCCTGTTAAAAATGTTTTTTTTTGCTCTACTGGAAAAAATTCTTTTTGTAACTTACAACGTTATTCGCGGCTGTGCTTTAAGTATACAGACTACACACCCTGTGTAATAAAAAATATTTTGTAAAATAGATGATTTTGAATGTAAGCTCTTGATATAGTATTTACTAAAAACTTATGAAAGCCAAATTTCAAATACGTTCTAATCTTTTAAATTGTTTTTGTTCTTCTCAGATCAAAATACGCGGTGAAGCCGAAGCTTTCGCTATTGCTGCTAAAGCTAAGGCCGAAGCCGAACAAATGGCCCAAAAAGCCGAAGCCTGGCGTGAATATCGTGAAGCTGCTATGGTTGAAATGTTGTTGGACACATTACCAAAGGTAAATTCTAACGTCTAATTCCAAAACTATTTAAAACATTTTTTTTTTCATTTATTTCAGGTGGCCGCTGAAGTTGCAGCTCCCTTGTCCCAGGCGAAGAAAATCACAATGGTTTCTAGTGGTCAAGGTGAAATTGGCGCTGCCAAACTTACCGGAGAAGTTTTGCAAATTGTTAACAAAGTACCAGAGCTGGTTAAGAATATAACTGGCGTAGACATTGCTCGGGTACGTCCAAATCCAGCTTTTATTTAAGACTTTTTCTTAAAAAACAAAGAAGAAACAAACAAAAATTTTTTTAAGAAACTAACACAAATTTAAATTAACCAAAGTAACAAAAGACTTTAAAACAGGAATACAACAATCTTCAAACAAAACTTTTTTAAGCGATTAATAATTTACTCTCAAACAGTATTATTTAAGTATATTTAAATCCTTTTTTATTATTTATTTTCAGTCTGTGCATGCGGCTTAAATAGTTTTCTAAATTGTCTATTGGTTTAAAAAGAAAACATACAATTTGATCTAAAAAATTAAATTCAACATATAAAAAAAAACAAAATTTAAAATTTACAAAAGGGTAAAAAAACAACTATTTTAAACATTGAGACCAATGTTAAGATGTTAATATTAAACTCTATTTATATAAAAAATATTTTTTTAAATATTTATACCAACAAAAACAAGTTTTTGTGACTAACTGCCTTTTTTTCAAAATCTCCTTAGTAAGTTGTACTAAATACTTAAACATTGGTCTTAATTGTCAATTATGTACGTACAATTTTTTCATTTTTTAAACGCACATTTTTCAATACTCACACTTTTGAATCTCTTGTACTTTGTTTTATTTGACTTATTTAATTTTTTTGCATTTTTAAATTTTGATATATTTTTTGTAAAAGTATAAACTTTATAAGAAAATAAAAAAAAAATAAAAAGATATTAAAATGTATGGCGTAAATAAATAGATTTATATACAATTGTATTTTGTAATTTTGGTGTACTAAAATAAAATAAAAAGAAACAAAAAAAAAAAAACCGTAAATCAAATTTCAAAGTGTTTTCATGCAGTATTTCCGAATCTTTTGGCGTTTTCTTTTCTGAGTAAAATTCTGCATTTATTCTGCATAATAAGTATGGTTTTTGTTTTACATGTAAGTTAAGCGAACGAAGTCTTCTTTCGGAAGCGATGAACAGGCCATTAGTTAGTTCTCTTCTTAATGAGAGTTTTTTAGTTTTGTTGAAAAAACAAAGTGATTAATTAAAAATTTTAGTTTTATTACAATTTTGTATAAAAAACAAGTAAGAGTGCTACATGTATTCTGCTACGTCGAATCTTATATGCCCTTCACCGTCGTGCGATAAGAACAGAAAGTCATATTGTACCACGCCCACTTCTTTAATCTCGCCCACATTTTGTTTGATGTTATGTATTGATAACCCAGATGCTTGAACTTATGGGCCAATTAAGGATGGAAACTCAACCTCTTTTCAGTTCCCAGCAGCGAAATCCGGCAAAGCCGCTCATTTTAAAATATACAAAATTTTCTATTAATAAGATTTCTGTATGACGTGCTAAATTCCCAATTTATTGTTGAGGGAAAGCTAGCTTCTATGCCAAAATTTTTGCATAAGCGGCGTTGCCTGATTTTCGTGCTGGCAGCACAACTTCATTTCAATTGCGTATTCGACCCATTAACTTCGTCAGATATACAGAAAAAAAAACAATGGATTTATGTGTTAAATAAGATGTTGTCTTGGTGTTTTGTCCATACCTAAGTCATTTATGCACCGATCTGAAAAAATTTCAATAGCAAACAATTCCGGACTCTTATTTTACCCATAAAACTCGAAAATCTTGTTTTTCTGCAGTTGTTTAAGGTATTTCGACAAATCTCGAGAACTATTCTACTGTACAAGATTTAATCTGTTCCATATGTTCGATCGGATAAAGATTTACTGAGCTACAGGACTTTAATCTTGAAAAAATTTGATTTTTTAATTTTTTTTAACATGCATCTTAAATAATATTTTGTTTCGAACGTAGTAAGTAAAATTGTTATCGTCGAATAAAAAATTAAGTAGTAACGACATATTTAGTGAAAAAAAATCCGAATTTGAATTTTGTTGACAAAGCATCACAAATAAAAACCATGCACAAATTTTGCAGCCGTTCTGCAGTGAAGAACTCAAGGCATTGCTTTTAGAAAAGTTGTCTATGAATTCTAATACTGTATTGCTACAGAGTATGTAGAACTTTTTGTTTTAAGTATAAATCAGAATGACTTTCTAAAAGTTCCACCATACCAATAGTGTAAACCATTAATGCAAAATTTTTAATAAATTGTATCAGCCCAATTATGAATAAAAATTCCCCAGGAGTTTTTTCCCTTTTCCCATTTTTACAATTGAATTAACATAGGAAAAATGCGTGAAGGGAGAAAACTCCCGGGGAGCAATGAGAGCGAAGTTTTGCTGCAAAATTGCTTATGTGGTTTCATACCAATTTCGAGTTAAATTATTTACCATATGCAGTGGTACATGGTTGCAAAATCGTTTGAATCTCACCTCATCATCAAAGATCATAAAGGCAAATGCAAACGAGAAACATTTTAGCAAAAAAATACCTTAAATACCATGTAAGCAAGGATGAAAAAGCTTGGGTTATTTATTTAGTATTGCAAATACGTCAAATCAGTCTATTATTTCACCTGGTCCCTAATCAAGTTAGTATGTTTTTTTAAATACTTAATTACGCTATTGAAAAAAGTGGCATACATATATTAAATCGTTACAATTCAGATACCCATGTAATATGGGCAATGTTAAAAGTTTTCCAATTTGCAATATTTGATTCACCAAATATCAAGAATTTATAACAAAGTAAGGCTTATTAATTATTAAATTTCCAGAAAATCACTATAATATACTAATACAGTTTTTTTTTAATCTAATGTTGCTGTTTGTAACAATATTACAGTTATATTGGAATTTCAAAACAAAAAAAGCATATGGAAGTAAATGTCGAAAAACTGAATAAAGTATACCATACTGATCCTTATGAACACGTCTATGATAAAATATACTGATTTTTAAAATTTTGATTTTTATTTTTTCGATCAAAATTAACAGTTATTTTATTATTTTTATTTTTTTGATGAAAATTAACAGTTATATTTTTATTTTTTCGATCAAAATTAACAGTTATTTTATTATTTTTATTTTTTTGATGAAAATTAAGTTATATTTTTATTTTTTCAAGCAAAAATAAAAGTTATTCACCCTTATCGTGGTTGGCGTATTTAAAATACGCCTACGACTGTTTGGTAATAGATTACAGAAAATAAGTTCTCCTTCTCTTTAATCTATTACGAAACAGTCGCAGGCGTATTTTAAATACGCCAACCACGACGATAAGGGTGATTCTCTGACTTTTATGAAAAAAGGAATAACTGTTACAGTCGCGGGTTTGAAATCAACTTTTTTAACTTTAAGCCTTTTGAAATTTTTTTTTTTTTTTAATCAGATTACAATAACCGGTACTTTATGTATGTGCATATCTAAATAATAATTAATTAGCATTTCGCTTTTTCTGTTTTTGGTGTTATTTCAGCGGATATAATTTTTGCTTATTGAAGCAAATTTCATTTTAGGGGTCTATACGATTCTGCCTAATTTGGCATTATTTTCCTTAAATATGTATTTGTAGCAATTGTGTCTAGTTAAAAAAACTGATATTGCAAAACGTTTTTTATTCTATCGAAAAACTTTTATAATTACTCATTTGTTCGTTGGACTGATATAGTATTTACATATGTACAGTTAGGGAAAAAATTGTCCACAAAATAAGTGTTATTGGCAAAATGGGCTATACATTTTTGTTTTATTTATAATTATTTAATATTTTTAACTATGTATGTATATGAAATGTAGAACATTTCAAGAACTTAAAAATAAAATTTTTTCCAAAAAATATGTCTTCATAATATTTTACACGGAATTAATATTATATTCTGAATGTGAACAGTTTTGACCGCAGCTAGAGATTATTGTTGTATTTGGGTCCAAGCGCTTGGTATGTTGTCCCTTTGCTCTTTTAAGCTGCCTTTATCCTTTTTGTCATACTTTTACAAAAGTTTTTAGCATTTTCCGCATTATTTTTCCAAGCTTTAACGGCAAGGTCCCAAAGCTTATATGCAGTGTTAGGCGGGTTTCATCTGAGCAAAAAATGTGGCATTTTGGAATGGACCAAAGGTACTCAAGTGGGTACAACTCAGGCGACTGAAAGCCCAATTATGAACAAAAATTCCCCAGGAGTTTTTCCCTTTTCCCATTTTTACAATTGAATTAACATAGGAAAAATGCGTGAAGGGAGAAAACTCCCGGGGAATTTTTATTCATAATTGGGCTGTATGTTTACTCCCATCAAACTACAGTGCATTCTGCTAACAATATCCAGTTTAAGGCAAATTAACTTATTTTTTGCAATGAGAGCGAAGTTTTGCTGCAATATTGCTTATGTGGTTTCATACCGATTTCGAGTTAAATTATTTACCATATGCAGTGGCACATGGTTGCAAAATCGTTTGAATCTCACCTCGTCCAAACCAAACCAAACCAAGACCAAAGGTACTCAAGTGGGTACAACTCAGGCGACTGAGGGGGTAAATTTATTTTCGAATTTTTATTTTCTTCAAACTAACTTTTAGCAATTTCTGAAGTATGCTTAAGATAGTTGTCCTGCATAATGATATCACCCTGCCGTGGTTCTTAGAAGAATATGGCTAATGTTGTAATCTACGGGTCTTTATGGATGGTTATGTAGTACTTGGCACACATTTTTCTTCCGAATTAGCGGAGTGCTCGAAGCTGGTTTCCGCGAAAACAATCTCAAGTCATTTTTGAGATCATCAACATTTTAATCACCCTTATCGTGGTTGGCGTATTTAAAATACGCCTGCGACTGTTTCGTAATAGATTAAAGGGAAGGTGAACTTATTTTCTTTAATTTATTATCAATATAAGTTCACCGTCCGATCTAAGCATGTTACACGCATTCTTTCTTACTCGTTTGCAAACTTCAGCCGTTTTCAGCATTTATTTTTGCTGAAAGATGGGTTGTCGCTCTTTATTCTATCTACTTATCTACTAGAACTTAAAGCAACTTCGTACGATTTTAGTGCTTACATCTAAATTGTACTCAATGCTCAGTATTTTCCGAACCTTATAACAGTAGACGCTCAGAAATTCGAATTTCCAGAAATTCGAATCAGTAATTTCATTACATTTGGCGCTCTAAAATTAGAATCCAAAATTCGAATTTTCGAGCGGTTTTTTCCTTTTTAATTGTAAGCACTAAAATTTTAACAGTTTAGTTTATCCAAATACAAAGTAAAAAGGGGAATCCCATTTTAATAAATGATTTACAGATTTTGTTGATGGTGTTAGAGTTTAAAAGTCAGTTTTATTTTTTATGTTTGTATGCGGTTTAACATTTATAAAGATAAGAAAGTGAACTAAAAATTCCAAAGAAACGTAAGAAAAACACTGTCGTTACAAGACAAATTAAAAATATTGGAAGAGATTGTTTTCTTTTTTAATACATATATGTACATAGTTATAAGTATGTATACTATTTATATTATATGTATGTACATACTAAAGTCAAATGAACTGAATTGTTTTTTTTTTTTAAACCCGTCCATAAATTCGATTTACCCTAAAAACAAAGTGGTTCTAATTTCCGAGCGTGTACTGTAGCTATATTGACTACACCAGTAACAATAAGTCGCTTTGATTCGCGAAAATCTTTTGGCGAAAGTTTTTTTGGGCGACCAGCTTTGTTACTTTTGATATCCAAACTTCCCATTTTTTTTTACATACAAATCTTACTGAATGTTGTATTTTTGACTTGGCGTTCTTGAAGAAACTAGGCAAAATTTAATTGCCGAATTTTTTTTTCAAATTTTAAAAAAATTTAACATTAATGAATTAATTTACTCACTTTAAAAGCAAGTCCCACAGATAAAACTTGAATTTTTTTTCGAATTTTTATAATAGATTCAGACAGGGTTCATATTGTTCACACATATGGTTTGGATGTTAACTTAGTATAAATATAAAAACTACTGGTATTTTTGTAAATAAGTTTACATAGTATTATTATAGGTGTAAAATGTAGAAAGCCATGCAATAGTTTTAGAAAGTTTCCAAGTTGAAACTTTAATAGTTTTCATGATAAAAATATATTTTTTATAATTTCGTAAACAATTTTGTCCCTAACTGTATAAATTCATACAAAAAATTGAACACGTTGAATTTGTTACATCATACAGTTAGTATAAGATAAGCAGTTTCTATTTTTAGTAGTTTTCAAACAATTTTTTAATCTTACTGATATACCTACAGTACATATTGCCAATTTACCATTTAGTGGCCAGATCGTCGTGCCGAAGTTATCTTGCCATATTTCACAACAATTTCTTTTGGGAACTCGAATCTTAAGCTTCAAATTTTCATACACAAAAATGTACGTGAAAAAAGTCGTCCAATATTTTTGTCAGATATTCTTTAAAAAAGTTATTTTTAAGTTATAGCCATTGTCATGTCAGTGAGTCACACCTTAATTTTTGTCCAACTTAAGTTGACATTTCTTTGTATTAGTCAAATTCAACCATAGAGAGGTACTGAATTGAGCCAAGCGTTAAGATGTTAAAGCCTTTTGCAAAAATGGGCGTTCAAATCAAAAATATATTTCGTGCATATATTGATTTTTTTGGTCAGCATTTTCAGCATTCCGGCTCAGTAACAAATGTGAAAACGCCTGCGGTTTAAGGCCAGGCGGCGTCATTGAGACGTACTTCTTCGAAAATGAGGTATGCCAAGAAGTTACTGTGAATGGTGATCGGTTTCGCGAGCTGATAACGTGATAACGCTGATGGCTCTTTTGCGCGAGAAATTCAATGACCATGTTAATTGGCCGTCACGATCATGTGATTTGACACCATTGGACTTGTTTCTTTGGTAATATTTAAAATAAAAAGTGTACGTCGATAAACCAAGAACAATTCAAGAGCTAAAGGATAATTAGGAACATTAAGGGCATAGAACATCAATTATGTCTCAGAGCCATTGAAAATGTTGATCATCGGGCAGGGGTATGCTACCGAAGCCGTAGCGAGCATTTGGCCGATATTTTGTCTGAATCATAATTGTCATAGATCCTTCTATAATAATAAAAATATATTAAGATAATTCTTCATCGTGCATTATGGTTGGACCACCCTGAATATTTAACCTTTAATTGCCTAATAATAAAATCAATTTAAGCAATATGTATAGCAATAATTCCAGTTTATTTTTTGTAACATGCGCGATATACTTGTTTACATACAACAAGATAACGCAAGATTTTTTTAATTGAAAGTTTTCATACATACGCTTGTTGTCGTATATCCACAATTATGCTGCATACGATATTATAATGCATTCAATTTTTCGCAAAAATGGATTAACCATAAGAGATAGAGACATGAGGATTTCGCAGATCGATAGATCTGTTAAATTTACCACAGGAAACGGTCTTATCTATTTTTTTTTTGGTTTTGTGATATACGACAAGATAACTCCGGCACGACGAGATATACAAAGCCATTTTTCATATTACTTACCTGGTCTTTACACATGCAAGTTTGAACAATTGAATAAAATAAAGAAGCGAAATTTCGCAATAAAATTACCTTTGAGTATGGCTAAACATTTTTTTATTTCTGTAAAGTGGTTTTAGATATACATATAAATTTTTTTGACAAATTTCGAAATTTTTGTTAAAAAAAAAAACGGAATAAAAAATTGGAAAATGCAGCTATGCTGTTAATAATATATTGACTCCTATGGTTCCAAGATGGAACAAAGGGCCATGATGAAATCCTTCCATCCGGATCTGTCCTCTGCCATTAGTCTTATTTCAGACCAGGTTTTTCCTGTTTTGTTTATCTCGGATTCTAGTAGCCTTCTCCAGGTGTTTATGGGTCTACCTCTTCTGCTGCTGCCTTGAGGATTCCAGTCAATTTCCATCTTCGATATATCATCATGTGGCCTTTAATAATTGCCGAAAGCAACGGTTTATGAATACCTGAAGATGTTGTATGTCGTTTACCGTAGAGTTCCAGGATTCAGATTTGAGGAGAAAATGCGCAGCTTAGTACCTGTTTCACCTTTTTTTATGCGATAAGCAATATCTTCACGGGAGCCGGCTGTGGAGGAAATTATGCTTCCTAAGTAGCAAAACGATTGCACATCCTCGAGATCTATGTTGTTGACCCTGAGCTTAGAGATTGGTTGTGTTGTTGCGTATAACCTTTGTTTCTTCGATGTTAATATGAAGACCAACACCCGATGCTAGCTGGTGTATCTGTTCCAATTTGGCTGATATGTCGGTCAAGTTATGCGCGAGTAAGCAGATATCATCAGCATAGTTCAGATCCTCTAATCGACTATTTATACCCTATGTGATGCCGCTTCTAGTGCGAGTTGATTGTTGTTTATTAATGGGGATGAAAAATAAAGTGGGGTTGGTCATACATTTGACCTTTTCAGCGGCATCCTAGGCGCTGCAGGGGCCAAATACAAATATGGCGTTTTATGAAATTCTAATATTTACTGCCTGTTTTTCAAAATATGTACATATCGAGCCCTAACCGCGAAAATAGTGTAAATTTTGTATGACATTTGTCGCTTACAATAAAATTGTTCTTGCTATAAAATCGTAACGGTACCTTATTTGACCATGACATTTTAGGAGATGATGCAAGTGTTGCCAATAAAGTCATTTATTAAAAAAAAAAAAAACGAAAACTGAAATGTATGTCGCTTACACTATTTTCGCGGTTGGGGCTCGATATAATAAAAATTTTCACTTTGGAATTTTTTTCTTTTTAATATAAATTTCTAAACGAACATTTTTATCTTAAGGCCCAACCAGAACATGAATGAGGTCGGTTAAGTCAACTTAAGTAGCTGTGCGAATACATATAATACATATATGGCAAGCTACAATGTATTTAATGATGCTTTTCGTCAAGTTTCGTCAAATGTCATTTGCTTAAGCAAAGTGCCAAACTGAACGCACATTCCGTACGAAAACAGCTGAGTATGTATAACAATAAAAAATAAAAAAAATTAAAATGGACTTTTACATATTTTAATTTATTTTCCATTTTTTTAAGACACTCGCAAATTATTTGCATGGTGAAATAATTATAATTGGTTTTACACACTTCGACTCAAATTGAAAAAAATCTACATGCTGGTGGACGATGCGTCTCATTCTCTATCACACGGCATCAAAATATCAATTCAGTTAAAAATCAGATTTAGCAGGTTTGCATACTAAGCCGACAATATCTTTAGTAGGGTCGTAGAGATTCCTTTTATCTCTATCATATTTACCTATGACTGGACTATTGATGTGTACCTACTTTCTATTTTGTTTGAAACTTTGATATACATAATATGCGGCATTTCTCGCTATAACTCGATTTTAATATCCCCTTTTTGGACTTTTACATTATCTGTCATAATATTTTTTTTGGCTGAAGTGCACTTTACGGGGCGTACGAAAAAAAATACGATAATATTTAATTCCAACTTAAGCCCCATTTTTTCTTTATTTTTTTTTAAATCCGAAATTATTCTAGAGCAGGATTTAAAAAACTGCAGTCGAAACCAAAAACAGTCGAACAAAAAACGAAAATTTGGGTACAACTTTTCGCTTTTTTAGTTGGTTTAACAGTGGCAGTATTTCTACTTTGACTGCAGTTTTTTAAACGCTGTTCTAAAGAATACTCAAAATAATGTAAACGTTTTAAAGTGGAATATTCATTACTTTAAAAGATACGTAAATAACTGTCAATTTCAATAAAAAAATTTTAACTTAGTCCCAAATATTTGCTGTTTTTTTCAAACCGAAATTGAAAAATTACGCCAAATATTCCTTTGGTTTTTCTGCTTCACGATTAATACCTCATATAATGTGTATGACACAAATTTTTGCATAACATTTTTATTCAATATCGGTATTTTTTAATATCTGGTGAATGATCTTTTATCTTTTTATGATTTCAATTTAAAACCAAGTTACTAATGCCATATCTCTACAACTTAAGACCCCTCGGTTTAAATGTTGGTTTCATTTCATCAATGAACAGGTTGCCATTTTTGCTTTAAGGAAGAAATTACCTTAGAAGTTTTTATAGAATTTCGTTCCTTTTCATTATCTTTCCTTTAGTTTCTTTTTCCAAGATCTTATCAGGTTTTCCAATATATTTTTTTTGAAGATCTTATCCGACTTTCCCCATGTATAAAATATTCCTATTTTAACTGCAACCCCTTTATTTGGTAATAACTAAAAACAAGTATTCACTTGAATTGTCAACAACTACTACCACAACTTTTACAATTTTTTGTTGTCTTATAAAACAAGTTGTTTGTTTAACAGAACAAATGTTTTAAATTATACGTAAATGTATGTAAATAAAATAGTTTTACATAGTTATTTAATAAACAGTATAAAACAAATTATGCGCCACATTTGAAAAGATATGAATCCGTGTCTTTAACAGCAAATTCAAACCTTTTCACATGGACAATTATATACATATATGTATATAGAAGAATTTAAACAACAATTTATTAGTTTAAATTAGACATTACAAAAATGTCGACATACAAATAAAATTTATTATAAAAAAAAATTTTAAATTTGACAAAAAATACATACATTTTTGCAATTATGTTTAAGAATTGTTTTTTAATATGTAAGCTTTTTAATTTTCATTTGTTTATTTATTTAATATATTCACTTCTCGAGTAAATTTCATTATTTTTAATTTGAGTTCCACCAAAACAGAGTCAATCACCGTTATCGTGGGTTGCGAATTTAAAATACGCCTGCGACTATTTGGTAATAGATTAAAGGTAATAAGCTAACGTTCTCTTTAGTATATTACCAAAACTTCGCAGGCGTATTTTTAATTCGCCAACAATGATAAGGGTAAATACTTCTCGTTTTTTACTTTAAAACGACCTTCAAAATACCAAGTGACTGTCAATAAAGACTTTAGGGTCAAGTTAACTACACAAGCAGTTTCAGAACAACGGCATGATATTTGTGTGAATCTTAAAAATTTGTTCTTTCACTTTTTTTTTGATTTCTTTGCGTGATTTGCGTGGTTAACAGCAAGTGGTTAATTTGGTCCTTTAGGAAATACAATTAATGTGCTTTAACGTTGATTATCCTGATACGTGTAAATAACCCCGACATACAATCTTTAAATATGATGCTCACTAAACTAAATTCAAATACAATCTAAAAAATTATCTACATATTTTGAAATTTGTATAATATTTTTTGTTAAATAAATTCAATACAGCTGTGTAGCTAAAATTATTTTTAACATTCCTAATAAAAAGATTGTTGTAAAAACTTTAAAACTTATTTAAGCAATGTCGACATTTAAGCGTAAAAATATTTATACATTAGTACTAATAAATGGAATTATTAAGAAGATTTTGAAAATAAAAGAGAGAGAGACTGAGTGAATTTTTCATTTTTGAAAAATTTTTGTCTTTTTTTTTTGGATTTAAACCTGGAAGCATTAGTAAACTTAACAATGTTACACTTTACCCAACATATCATGGCCATAGGGTTTTTTACGATAACCTCCCTTGAACGCAAATAATTTAAAGGCCACCACTAACATGACGATACAAAACCCATACAACAGCATACCCATGCGCATATCCATATCCGAAAATACATTACTTATCATACGCTTTTGACGTAATTTGTCTAGAGTTGTTTGCTCATCATTCTTCAGGCCATAACGTGATACAAATTCTGGATTGTGAATGTTTTTCAAAAATTGCAAGACATGAGTTTTATTCCATTTCTCTTCTAAATTGGCTGTTGAATGTGATTCGGGTTGTTTGTAACATTGGGGACAGCTGCTAACCGAAGGAAATTGTATTTTAGGGAATTTAGGATCTTCTGTGGCATCTCCGGCCAAACGTTGATTGACTTCATTATGGGCAGCCCAAAGCCAAAGAATAGCCTCTTCTTTACTGGAAGTGCTCCAGATTTTTCGTCTTAAAGCCATTGCCTAAAATGTAAGATATATTTAGTTAATAATTAAAGGTTTATTGTTTGCAAGAAAGCTTTCTTTAAATCTGTGGAAAACTAGACAATAAAACCATGTTAAATTGTATAATAAGCAAAAAATTACAATACAAAAAATAAAATTTAATTTATTGTAGTAAGAAAAAAAAAACTGGTAAGTATTGTGTATATAATATTGAAAAAAAGGTGTTGATTAAGTAGAAATAGTTAATGACGTAAGAATATTTATGTACAATAATATAACAGAAAATAAAAGTTGCTGGCAATAATATTTTATACATTTTTTAATATGTATGGAAGTATAGCTTTAAAGGAAATTGTTGTCTGACCTTAAAAAAACTTTAGACAGAATCAAAATGTATGTATTAATAAAGTGACCTCAGTACTACAACTATGCAATAATAGAAAAAACAACGGGTATTTTGTTGCTAGAATTGAAACGGCAAATGTCAAAATACCTCATTAAAAAATGTAAATAAACAAAAAAATACAAAAAACGTCACACCACGAAGAACATTACTGCAACCAGCTGCGCTTGTGAGGTCACTTTATTATAATTGGTACATTCTGGACAGAATGTTTATTTTTAAAATTCAGGAATAGTTTCGAAATTGTACTTTTCCCCTTCTTGGATTAAAAACTTTATTTTTTAATTGAATGTTTTATCATTTCAACCAAATTTCGAGCATTTAAAAATTACACTTGAAAAATTTTAAAACTTTAGACAGAACAATCATTCAATATTTTTAAAAATTCGAACCTAATTTTAAATAAGGCTAAACCATTTTAAGCTGGTGTTAAAAATAACACGCGTTCATTCGTCGGCGTTTGTCGTGCGTTTAAAAACTTTAGCGCATGAAAAATTACAAGTTGCACAACACGCGTTACCAAAGCCGTTCCTGTCAGCTGTTTTTTATTTGTTTACTTATTTGTGCATTGAAAACGGATTCGAAAGTATATTAAGATTTATTTATTTTATTGAATTTATTCTTTTTATATAAATATTGTATGTTTTTGAAGCTCATCAATACATTTTTCTTTCACGATTCGAAAATTTGTAAAAATTTTTTTTTTATTGTCAGCTGATTACTTGTCAAAAATACACAACGCGTTAAAAAGTTCAAAGTTAACTAACTTTCTGGCGCTAACGCGTCAAAATATTTTGCATGTAGCTTGTTCTATTAAAATACACAAGTTTAACTTTTTTTGACAGAAGTCTACAGAGCGCGCGCGCACTAACGCGTGTTATGTACTTCTACCTTTAAGATCTCTTAATGAATATTTAACAATTTGAAAAAAAAATTGCAAAAATTGAATTTTGGATTTAAATTACTTAATGCAGTTAAAAAAAAAACTGATAAAAAACAAATTTAAAATATTTTATCTGATTTTCGTAAATTTAAAATTTCCCCTTTTTGTGATAATAAACAATTAAATGATAATAAGGGTCCTCATGATATCGTTTATAAGTCTCGTAATCTGTGCAAACTGTGCATTTTTACGCCCTCGTAAATGAACTGTCAAAAATTGTATGAGAATTCATTTACACAAACTTGGTAAATTTGCCCAACAATTTTGTCTCGTAAACTTGCGCTGTTCAATTGTGCATTTATACAAACAGATCTTTTAATGATTTTAACGTCGTTTTCAATGAAAAATCCAAGTGTCTATAAATCACAAACAATAAATTCTAGCAATAATTTCAGTAAATTGATCTTTTGGCTTTCTTTGAGCATTTTTAAAAGCAAATTTCTCATACATATTAATCACAAATTTAAACACAAATTTTTATATTTTTGAATTTTAATTTTTATTTTATTTTTGTATTGACGTTTCTTACAAACTGACATTAATTGTTTAAAATTACACAAAAGTTAAAAAGGGGCTTCATGAAACAAGACTCGTAAGTAGGGCTTGCAAATTTACCGACTTTTTCAATTACCGGTAATTTTGAGAGTATTTTAGTTAGTGAATATTTTATTCAAACTAATTAATTATAAAATTTTGTTTTATAAAATACACACACACATTTCGTGCTGTGGTCATGGAAACTGTTGCTTTTTAGGTGGTTGTCCATTTTTGTCGCTGGCTGGTAAAAAAGCAATTGTCAAAAAATAAAAATTATTCAAAATAGGACATTTGCTTTTTTGCACAAACGAAAAACAAAACATTGGCTATTGGAAAAAAAAATTAAAAATTTCAATAGCAGTGGCAAAAGCAAAAATAAAAAGCATCCAGCTTATGGGTGCTTTTAAACCCTGTACACAACACACAACAAGAAACCAAAATTTGTTTGATTTTTACGTAGGTGCAAGTAAGAGAAAGAAATTTTTTATATTTTACAATATTTTTCGTTTTGTTCCGTACATACTACTTTATAAATAAAGTTGAATTTCTTTATTATAGTATAATTATATATTTTAAATATTAAATTCAACTATTTACTTATAAAATTGTAGGTACGTATGGAACAGAACAAAACGACAAATATAGTAAAATATAAAGCATAAATTTTTTCCGAAAAAACCGGGAAAAAATAATGAATTTACCGGTTTTTCGGTAATGAATTTTTTTTAGCAATTTTCCGATAAACCGGTTAATCGGTAATGCAAGCCCTACTCGTAAGTTTGAGCATTTGCACAAATGGCAATTTTAAGCGACATCATGAGGACCCTTAATGTTTTATAATTAACAAGTAAAAAGTGTGTAAAATCTGTTTTATTTACATATATAATTGAAATACATATTTTTTATGTATGTATGTATATAAAAATGAATCGTGGTTTGTTCGACTGCTTAAAACTTGAAAATGACTTGACAAAATTGGATACTTTTGACTGTGCATTTGTTCCTTATTGCAACAAAAAGGTTTAGGAAAAAAGAAAAGTTGACAAAACAGGATAAGAATTCAAAATAATTTTGATTAACATTTAAGCCAGGGTTTAAATTTCTGCAGTCGAAACAAAAACTGTCGAACAAAAAACGAAAATTTGGGTACAACTTTTCGCTTTTTGAGTTGGTTTCACAGCGACTTTTATATTAAATTTATATTTTTTATATTAAATGAATTAGAAGCAATAGTTTTTTTCTGGCCAATGACAAATGACTGCAGTTTTTTAAACGGTGATTTAAACCTTTGGTAACATACGCTAAATGTCTAGGTGTGCAGGTTGTCTTGGGGACTGAACGTCCTAATGTGAGTGAAAAGAGCAATATTTGCTATATACGCGTGCAGGAGTATAATAGGCAAGAACTGGCGTATGGCCTCGCAGTGTGTCAATTGGATCTTCGAGGCCGACTCTGTTCTACGGGGTTGTGGTATGATGGACTGCGATGGATTAGGGTAAGGATCGTGTGATGCTTGAGAAAGCATACAGACTGGTCGCGTTGATGATCACTGGATCAATGCGTTCCACTGGCTCCCGGTGGACATCACGGTCAGACAAATGGCTCCTTGATCCGTCGACCAGCTGGACGACTCGTAATTATGGCAACGCCAGGACAATTAATCACTCGATTGTCCCTGATAGGGATGACTAATGCACCCCGGAGCCCTTCTGGTGAAATTATTTTTCGTGAACCGGCCCTAAGGGGTATATTGACGGAAAGAGAGTAGAGTTGGCGGGGGTACATATAGTACTTATGTACATACCTTGTAACTTTCGGTGGTAGGTAACAAAACAAAAAAATGGGATTTTTTGACCAAAAATAGACGCCTTCGTGATCTTTGCTCATATCTCAGTCATTTATGAATCGATATGGCTAAATTTCAATAGAAAATTTTAAAGGAGCAGAGAAGATAGAAATATATAACAACCAAGTCCCTATCATATTTGGGGGCATCGAAACCCCCATTTCAATAGACAGCGGGTATACGTTATATGGTCTAAGATCAATACTGTAAAAATTACTTTTGCTAAAGAGTATAAAAATATTTATTTTTAATTAATTTTCAATATTTCGTTACTTGGGAAAGCATGGAAGAGGACATGCATTGATACAATTAGTATATTTCTTCTCATAGAGCGCCAAAAGAACTGTTAAAATCAATTGTCATCTCGTATTTTAAATTTTGTAACGAACGAGTTTTGCAACTTACCTACTCAAATATTTAAAAAAAAACAAATATCAAATATTAATTAAAAAACTTGTCAAAATGAAACAAATATTAAAAAAATATTTTATTATTTTTTCTTTACATAGTTGTATTTAGTTACACTAACTGTATCTGCCTAATAGGCTGTGTTTACATTGTAACGAAATCTAATTGATTTGGTTTGAAATTTTTCTCAAAATTTTGTGCGTTTACTTTGTACTTTTTTGATATTAGCGTTTCTGTTTTGTTTTATTATTAAAATTTTTTTTTCTTGATCAGGAAAGTATTTTTTAGCGATATAGTACGTGCACACAATATAACAATTATGCTGGCGTAAAATAACAATTTGCAGGCAAGCGAGGTGAAGAGTTTCGTTGGCGGCTTCAACTCTAATGCATACAAACTGTGTACACGTATAAATTTTATGCCAGAAAATTTTACTACCGTGTCTGATTGATCAAACAAAAATTGTTCAGTTAAAAATTAGTCTAATGAGTCCAGAACCAGGTTTTAATAACTGCAGTCGAAATCAAAAACTGTCGAACAAAAAACGAAAGTTTGTGTACAACTTTTCGCCTTTTTGTGTTGTTTTGACAGCGACTGTTTACATTCAATGCATTAGAAGTAAAAGAAAGAGTTTTTTTTTGGCCAATACCAAATGAAAAAGTGGAAGAAATGGCAGTTTTTCTACTTTCACTGCAGTTAAACGCTGTCCAGGACCATATATGTAGTTGCATCAAGAAGTACTACTAGATTTCGAGTAGATTTTGTCAAAATCTTGCCACTGAAACCGAAACTTTTTTAAAAATAACCTTTCCGATAAACATTTTCGGTAATGTTTGAAAGAATAGTAACAAAACCTTTTCTAGTCAGATTTTCACCGCAGAATAATGTGTTTACCATTACGTGTCACTGCTTATTTTCAAATCATAATATTATTACATTTATAAGTAGAAGTAGGTTAATTAGAAGTACATATGTAGTTTAAAAAGAATATTCACTTTGAACGAGCTTGGCCCTCCCCAATGTTCTAGAATATATATAGAGATGTCACACATAGCGAACGTGTCTACAAAGAACTTTGCCCTAAAATATTTTTTTATAATTACTGACAAGCAAGACTTTATAATTTATAATATGTAGGTAGTTAGTTTCCTATTTTATTATTTTAAATATTACCGAAACGAAATTAAAGTTAAACTTTTTAGGGGATTTACAATTTGGTTGCTTAGTAGGTATAGAACACAATTTCACAATTGATAATTTCGAAGAATTAAAACGATCAAATGTATTCCTATTGACTATAAGAGCTTCCATATATCTAAAAATGTGTATGTATGCTTCGGATAAAACAAATTGTTTTAATAATTAATTTATATAACCACATCTGTATATACTAGGGTGATCGATCGAATAGTATTCGACCGATTTTAACCGGTTATTTTAGTTTTGCCCAAGTCGAATATTTTAAAATTTCCATTTTTCGAATATCAAAAAAACCGGTTATTTTCGTAAAATTACCCGGTTATTTTAGTAATGTGTAATTTATATATGTACTTATTCCTTACTTTTGTTTTAAATGCACCCGTAATTTAAGTATTTTTCTAATTGAATATTTGCAAACTTAAACTTTTTATAAAAAATGTCAAAACAAAATGAAACAAAACTCAAAAAAACATTATGAGCAATGTAAATACAAATCGCTTATATAAGCGTGTGTTCTTGTAACAACAACTAAAAGCAATATAAAGTACTACAAAAAAAGTTCAGCATAAAAAGTAATAAGCAATTGTACAGTATTATAAATACTACACTCACAATATTCTGTACGTAAAATTAACTGAAATTGTAATATAAAATAAATGAAAGTTCAATTAAAAACCGGTCTACCTATTTTTCATTTATTTTTAACAAAAAGTTCATTTAATTTTTACTGTCAAAAATTCAACACGATATTTCGTAAAATCAAATAAATATTCAGTTATTTTGTAAAATTTTACTGTCAAAAATTCAACACCATATTCAGTAAAAACCATTAAATATTCAGTTATTTATTAAAATTTTACTGTCAATTGACCCCATATTCAGTAAAAACAATTAAATATTCAGTTATTTTATTTAATTTTCGTTTACTCCACAAAAGAGCCGAATTTCTAAAAAAATACCAGACAGACACCTGTCCGCTTGTTTTTGTTATAAGCGAGAGAGGGAGAATATTTTTATTTACTTACCCAGTTACACACGTTTGTTTTACTTTTGTTGTACTGACCACGTTGTTTACAGAAGAACTCTCAATTATAAGACACCAGCAGCATGACCGATATTGCTTTGCAATTATTTTACTTTTAAATTTGATGTGTTTAACTAAATTATTTTAACAAATAGAAAATGGGTATTGCTTACACAAAACAAGCAATTCATTTTTTATAGATAAGTAAAAATTAATTTTTGGTAGTAAAATTATATAAAATAACTGAATATTTAATTGTTTTTACTGAATATGGTGTTGAATTTTTGACAGTAAAATTTTATAAAATAACTGCATATTTATTTGTTTTTACGGAATATGTAGTTAATTTTTTGACAATTAATTTATAAAAGATAACTGAATATTGATTTGTTTTTACGGAATTCGCGGTTGAATTTTTGACAGTAAAAATTAAATGAACTTTTCGTTGCTTTAAATTACATTTTTATTTACTTTTACATAAAGAAGAATTTAACTCAATCAACGGACAATATTAACTGCAACTGAAAATCCGTATTAATATGCACTTAGTTTTTTGAATAACTGTTAGAATCAGTTAAAAATAAATTTGCTTGGAATTTTAAATGTTTATTTATTTAAAAATGACTGAACGGAATATTTCTTAAATAAACTACAGTCCGTTACTGTAATAATATTGTGAGTGTATATATAGTTTTACAAAGATGTCATCTCTGGTGATATTTCGAACTGACTTAAAAAAAATTGTGCTTAATCGGCCCTAAAATGATAAGTTGCAAAGGTTCTTTACAACACGACTTATTAATCACTTTTAATTAGTCTACAAGCTTGACATAAATATACGCCAAGTAAAACTTAACAGGGTCAAGTAGTTTTTAAGAGACTGCAAATAATACTTTACTAAAATATGCTGCCAATAATGAATGAAAAACTCTTAAGTAGTTCCAGCACATCTTCATGCTTAAAGCAAGAACTTACCGGCGGAATCAACGTTATGTGAAAATTCATCAGTTTTATTTATTAAAACACTAAGAACTTAAAATAAAATTGAAGGAATCAAAAATGTCCTGGAAGGGTTTAAGTTGTGTGATCGACGAAATTACAGATATTTCATACAAAAAGCACGTTCATATTACTATTGTTTCTATAATGCTGAAACAAAAATAATTAAAATATATAATCCTGGATAAGAGGTTTTGTTTGCCACTTTTCAAAAATATGGCTGAAGTTTACTGCTTCATATAGACATGCTTAACCAGCAACAAATTAAAACTAATTTACAATAAATTTTGGAAAATATGTCAAATAATAAATTTATTGCATTCCTATATTTTTAAAACCAATGTTTTTAAAAAATTCTAAAGCTATGTTCACACCTATTAAATGTTTGACTCGTAACGTAAAGAATTGTTTGCTTTTGCAAAACGTTTGGCTAGAGCAAACATTATTTAAGGGTTTCGTAACTACATTATACATAAATGCAATTATCATCTTAGACATAAAGTTTAGCAAATAACAAGAAATTATTTATAATAATGCTTTAGTTTAATCAATTTACTGGTCACGCTTTTGCTTGATTTTATCGTCAAATATTTGTTAGGTCTGAACATAGTACCTTTTGTCATATCTATGTATTTTGTTAGTTCCTTACCTTCGTGAATTGTTTTGTTTTTATTCTAATTAACTTTTTATTACAAAAAATAATTTGATTTTTGTATTTTTATGTATTCGAATTAAAACCGGTTAACCGGTTATTTTTAAAATGCTTAACCGAAAACCGGTTTTTTTAAAATAGCGACTATTCGGAATATTCGAAAACCGGTTATTGAAAAAAGTCGAATAATCGATCACCCTAGTATATACATACGTAAATTAATGAATGAAAATGGGTGGGGAGGGGTTGAATTGAAAAATGACCTGACAATAAAAACTTTTTGGTGTCATTGCATCTACATATCGCACCTGTTCAACAATAATGTATTTACTCAAAATTTAAAAATTTTCACTAAAAGCAAAACAATTTTAAATTATACATTAAAGACGTGTGATAAAGAATTAAAAGAAAAACAGTTCCATTACCAAAAACTAAACAAAATAGCACGATATTTTTACAACGGTTAGATATAAATATGTATTACATGTCGACTTTTTCCAAAAAGTGAAAAAATAAAAAATTCGAGTTAACACACTATTGTTAAACAAGTGTACATTTAAATCATTTCGATAGTTATTTTGACTAAAAACTAAAATCTGACGATTAACAAAATTAAAAAAAAAATAACTAAATGGCATTAGCGACGCTTGAACAAACTAAGAATTAAACAACTTCCGAGTTGGTGTGAACTCAACTGTTATATTTACAAATTTACAAAATCTAAATGTAATGGAAACTAGGGATGCCAAACGGTGTTTCTTAAATATACAACTTTTTTAAATAAACAAAACTTAATTTATTTATGTTTGAATTTTTAAAAAATAAAACTTAACGAAACAATTCATTAACAACTTTTTTTGAATTAACTAAATTTTATTTATTTTTGAATTTTTAAAAAAGAAAAATTAACAGAACAATTCATTAACAACTATACGCAAAAGTTAATACAGTAGAATCGCGAAAAAGTTAACCAAAATATCCCAAGGGTTGTTAACTTTTCGAACTATTAACTTTTCTAAGAAGGTTTAAATTTGAAAAACTATACAATAATAAACATGGAATTTTCGGAAATAAAACACTTAATTTATAGCCAGAGTTTGGTTAGTTTATTATGAATAAACTTTTTGCTAACTTCAT